>WUAM01000395.1:10294927-10320065 GCA_024336885.1 Actenoides hombroni
GGGAGTTACCGGGGCGAGCGGCCGCCGTCCCGCCGCCCTGCCCCGCCGCGCCGCGCCGCCCCTCACCGTGCCGCCCGGCGCCGGGGCCCCGGCCCAGGATGCTGTCGATGAAGTAGGAGGTGAGGAGGTGCAGAGCCGGCGGGGCGGCGGGGGCCGCGCTCTGCATAGCGGCGGGCTGGCGGCGGGCCGGGGGCCGCGCCGGGTTTTATTGGCGCGGGCAGCGCCCGGCTCCGCGCCCCCGACATTAGCATTTCATTAGCGCGCTGGCGTCAAGGCCGGGGGTGGGACGCGCCGGGTCCCGCTCGCCGCGCAGAGGCTGGGTCCCCGGCGGCCTCCCCCCCGGGCGGGCGGGGGGGGGGGCAGAGAACCGCCCGGTCGGGAATGCCCCGCGGCCGGGCCCGGCCCTTGGGCCAAAACCGCCGGCGCAGCCCCGCTCCCGGTAGGCGGGACAGCGGTAACTTCTTACAGCCTCCTTCGAGGGTGTGGGTCGGCAGCGGCTGCCCTGAGGTGCCCGTTGTGGTGCGGGAAAGCTTCGCCCGGCTCGCCGAGAGCTGCCGGTGCTGGGTCGGGGATTGCCTTCCCTCCTCGCCCTGGTGCTGGGGAGGAGAGAAAGAAGGGTGCCAGCACCTGCCTGAGCTCAGGGAGTGCCAGGGGAACTCGCTCGGTTACGCAGGAGAGCGGGCCCTGGGGTTTGGCTTCTGCCGAACTTGTTGAATTCAACTTTTTAAGCATGCCCTTGCACAGTGCCGTGCGCCACGTGCAGGGAAAATGCACAAAACCTTACAAGATAGAGCCTTTTTTTTTTTTTTCCCTGGAGATCTTTAATTCCAGTCCTGCTAGAATTCTGTTGCCA
The DNA here is from genome assembly GCA_024336885.1 of Actenoides hombroni. Taxonomy (NCBI): domain Eukaryota; kingdom Metazoa; phylum Chordata; class Aves; order Coraciiformes; family Alcedinidae; genus Actenoides; species Actenoides hombroni. The sequence goes on from WUAM01000395.1 coordinate 10,295,781, forward strand.
GCGCTGTTACAGCAATGAATCCTCAACAGGAGGTCTGGAACTATTTCCTACCCAGAGCGACTTCCAGCCGTTCTCCGGTCTTGCTGTGGGGTATTGCCAGAGACCTGACACAAATTAGATGACAAAACAACTTGATCCTGAGGTCTAGATTTTGGGGAATGCGAATACAGTAACAGTTCCTAGAGAGTCTTACAGAGAGTGCAGCAGAGAAGTTTGGAAGTCATCTTCCCTTTTCAAGATGAGTATTGAAAACACAAGGTCCCTCTGTAGCCTTTTGGAGAGACAGGGACTGGTCATGTGCACCTCTTAAAGTCAGAATGGAGTGAGAAAACCTTTAGTCTGCTCCATCTTTACCTGGGATACTGAAGGAAGAGTCCCTGTGTTCCGGGCAAAGGCTTCCTGCTGCATGAAGTCCCTGCTTGGGGTGGGCCTGTGGCTGCAGGAACCCAACGCTGTTTGACACAGAAAAACTTGTTAGATATACGTTTATTTATTTTTTTCCCTATACAGATCAAACAAAATGCAATACTTATTTTTTCCATGTTCACATACATTAGGTGTGTTTTTCCTATGGTTTTGAATGACTGTACCATAAATGTGCTTTTACTAACAGATAACCAGGGGGTGTGTGCTATAAGTAGTGGAAACGTAGCCTTTGCCTTTTGGGGAGTGGCTGTAAGGCTCTCTGGTCTACAGAGTGGCTGAAAAAAATCTTCTGTCTGAATCACATCCCCAGTGCTTTTGCTAGGTGCAAAAGTTCTTGAATTTGGATCCCAGGACATTTCTCCAGTTGCTTCGTTTGCTTCGGAGACGTTTATTGCGAAGCCGTTCTGAATGGTTGGTAGAGCTAGGTGTGGTTTGTGTTTCAAAAGTCTGAGCTTTTACAGTTAGAAATGGATAGCTGACGAGTATAAAAAGTTAGAGTAGATAAATTTAGCATTTTTAAATCATACATTTTTCGGAGTATGCCCAGGCACTTGAAATAATGGAGGGATGCAATTCAGTTATAGTGGAAAAAATATTCCAGTGTATTGTAGGAGTATTGGGATGTGGTCTGGGAGTAATACAGGTCATAGGCCAGTTCCGTACAAGGCTAGGTTAAATCTCTAACTTTGGCTGACTATGCTCAGTGATCTCTTTTAAAGCAGAGTATATGTGTGTGTGGCTCACTATACTGTGCTCCTTGACCAAATGGGCCTTTGGTCTTTGGTCCTCTGCCTCATGTGCTTCCAAGAATTCATTAGACACGTTTTCTTTTAACGCTCCCTGATAATTCAACATCTTAGAGCACTGCCATTGTGTTCTCTGCTTGCAGTTATAGTTTTTAGCTTTTGGCATCACATACTGAAGACCTCACCCATGTTCAAAAGTTTAGCGACTCATTTGTGGTGGAAGGAGCAGTGGTTCTATGCATGCTATGGACCAAATGTCTAGAATACTTTTTTTTTTTAAGTTCAAGGAAACAGGATTTGAGTGATCTCATCTCCTCTGGCCAGAAGAAGCTTTGTTAGAACCTTATTGAGAATTCTCTTGGTCATGGAATACCGTGTGATGTGCTTCCTTCCCAGGTTATTGCTGTACACGTGTCTTTGCCCAAAGAGGAGCCCCTGAACCTTGGAGAGCAGGCCCAGGAATGCCAATGAGATCTGTCAGAGCCAAAAGTGATGACATTTTGTTACTTTTGTTCTTCAAACAAACTGGATCCCAGAACAACCTGAGCAGCAGATAAAACACCATTACCTCCTTGATGGTTGTTCAGCAGCAGCCATCTGACACAGGCTGATGTTTGAAAAGCAGTATTTTCCTGCATTGCCCTTAGCAGAGCTATTTATTAGGAAGCTGTTTTTCTTTCTACAGGTGTGTTTTCCTGGCCTTTCCTCTTTTGAAACTGAGATAAAAGTATATTTTTTTAATCAAAAAATGGCTGGATGAAGGTCAATCCTGTTTTGTGTTTTTGTGCATCACTCCAAGATGCTTCATTCTATTAGTGGCAGTTTTCTAGCACTCTTCTTGTTTTAGGATTAAGTGAATAATGTTACACCTGGAAATCCTCAAGGATGAGTATATTATTTCTAGGATACAATATAGTCTTCCTTTCATCTTGTGTTTGGTTTGTGTGGCGAGGTTTTGGTAGCGAGGAGCTGCAGGGGTGGCTTCTGTGGGAAGATGCCAGAAGCTTCCCCCATGTTCAACAGAGCCAGTGCCAGCTGGCTCCAAGACAGACCTGCTGCTGGCCAAGGCCGAGCCCATTGGTGATGGTGGCAGCGCCTCTGGGATAACTTATTTATGAAGAAGGGAAAAAACCCTGCACAACACTGGGATCAGCCAGAGAGAGGAGTGAGAATATGTGAGAGGAACAACTCTGCAGACCCCATGGTCAGTGAAGGAGGTGCTGGAGGTGCTCCAGGTGCCCGAGCAGAGTCCCCTGCAGCCCATGGAGGACCCCATGCAGGAACAGGTGGATGCCCAAAGGAAGGTGTGAATCTGTGGAGAGCCTGTGCTGGAGCAGGGACGTGGCAGGACCTGTGGACCCACAAAAGGAGAAGACCAGGCTGGAGCAGATTTGATGGCAGGACTTGTGACCGTGTGGGAGGGACCCACATTGGAGCAGTGGAAGAGTGTGAGGAGACCTCCCCCTGAGGAGGAAGCAGCAGCAGAGATGTGTGATGAACTGACCACAACCCCCACTCCCCATCCCCCTGCGCTGCTGTGGAGAGGAGGTAGAGAAATTGGGAGTGAGCTTGAGCCTAGGAAGGAGGGAGGGGTGGAGGGAACATGTGTTTTAAGATTTGGATTAATTTCTCATTATCCTACTCTGATTGGTACTAAAGTAATTCTTCCCCAAGTCAACTCTGTTTTGCCTGGGATGGTAACTGCTGTGTGACCTCCCCCATCCTTATTTTGACTCACGAGCCTTTTGTTATATTTTTCTCTCCACATTTAGATGAGTAGGGGACTGATAGAGAAGCTTTGGTGGGCACCTTGTGTCCAGCCAGGGTCAACCCACTACAGCAACAAAGATACAAGCACTGAATACGTGTGTAACTTTATTAAGGAGTTAAATCATTTCCTATAGATATGTGGACTCTTCAAAGTGTCACCACCTTAGTCTATGTTCTCCAGACCCTGAAAAAGAAAAAGTAACAGCTACATCTACACCATTCTCATCACCGACTTACAAGAGAGCACAGCTGAAAACACAGGATTTCCAATTCTGCTTAAGTACCGAAGACCCAATTAAAAATTTAACCTGCACATCCCCACAGGCAGTCCCGCTGCAGGCACAGAGCAAGCTCCAACAGCCCCAAGAGCAATCTGTGCCCACCTCAGAGGCTGTGGGAGCCCCAAGAGCAACCTGTGCCCACCTCAGAGGCCAGGGGAGCCCCCAGCCCAGAGGTCAGGGATGGGGGGAGCAGCGCATGGCTCCTGTTTCCCTCCCCTTGGGACCTGTCCGGTGCCCCGAGCACCTGCCTTAGACACGTAGTACTTGTTGACACCCGACAACCGCCTGTCTCTTTCCATCAGGGTCCACTGGTAGGGATAGCGGGCGATCCTCTTCTCCTGCGGGCATGCAGAGTGCCGCCTGTTACGACCCCCCGGGGAAGGGGCTCCGCAGGGGAAGTGGGATCTCAGAGGGAGAGGGACCGAGGGAAGGAGGGGCCCAAGGGATGGGGGGCCCGGGAGGGAAGGGATCCCAAGGGGATAAGGGGGGCTGGGGGAAAGGGAGACCCCGGGGGAAGCGAGGCCCCGGTACTCCGGGCAAGGCCGCTGGGTCGGGGGTGGGTCGGCGTAGGCCCCGCGCTGACCTTGCCGCCGTTGCACCAGCGGTGCATGAAGATGGTGGAAAGGCCGGGGATGCTGAGGCAGACGCCCATGATGGCCATGCCGGGCAGGATCTCGTACCACATCCCGCCGGTGCCGCGCTGCCCGCACCGCTACCCCGGGGCTCTCTGCGGGCACTCCCGGCCTGCCCCGCGCCTTCCCGGCCTGCCCCGCGCCGCCGTCACTGCCGCGGCAGGCCCGGAAGGGGGGAGACAGCGGGAGGGCGGCGGGGGAGCCGCGCCTGCGCTAGCCCAGGGCAGGAAATGAGGCCACAGCCGCGCCCCAGCCAGCCCGGCGGCGGCCCCGGAACCCGCTGCCCGTGGCGGGGGCGTGCCGGGAGGCGTAGTCCCGGTGGAGCCCGGTGCCTGCCGGGAGCCGTAGGCCCTGTGAGTCCCGGTGCCTGCCGGGAGTCGTAGTTCCGGCAGGGCCGCGGCGCGGAGGCCTCGGCCGAGGGCGCGGCTCGTGGCCCTTTAAGGCGCAGTCGCGCGAGAGGTGCGGCGGCCAATGGTGGGGCGGGGGCGCGCGGCGCTGTCCCGCGGCCCGGGATGAAGGAGGACAAGGAAAACGCCAGGCCCAAGGAGCGGCGCGGCCCCGCCGCTGGGCCCGGGGCCCTGCTGGGGACGGGAACGGGACCGGCGGCCGCCACTGGCGCGGATGGCAGGGCCGGCGGCGCCGAGCTCGACCGCCTCGAGCGGCCCAAGGACAAGAAGGAGACGCTCAGCAAGGTGGGGCCTGCGCGCTGCTGGGTGTGGGGCCCCTCTCCCGCCACCCGCGGTAACGGGCCTGGCGCCGCGGCCCTTGGGGGGAGAGCTGGGGCCGCCCCGGGCAGGAGGGGAGAGCGGCGGCAGCGAGGTGCCTCCCGTCGCTGCGGGCCTCCCTGACCACCGTCCCCGTGCTGCAGGTTGTGATCCGCCGGCTGCCGCCGAGCCTGACGAAGGAGCAGCTGGAGGAGCATCTCCAGCCCCTGCCCGAGCACGACTACTTCGAGTTCTTCGCCAACGACTCCAGGTACGGCTGCTGGGCCGCCCCAGGCGGCTCCCGAGAGCCGCCGCCACCGCCAGCCTCGGGCTGGCCCCGGGAGGTGCCGCTGCCGGGTCAGCCTGGCTCTCTCGGTCTTGTCTTTCTGCAGCTTGTACCCTCACATGTTCTCGAGAGCCTACATCAACTTCAAAAACCAGGAAGACATAGTCCTCTTCAGGGATCGCTTTGACGGCTATGTTTTTGTCGATCACAAAGGCAAGTGAGCAGTGCTGGGCTGTAGGTTTTCACCTCTCCTCGTGCGTGGGCAGTGTGCTGGTTGGGTTTTGGAGGGATGGGTGTTAGCAGCCTAAGGTGCCACTGCCGAGTTGTTTGGTTTTAGTGCCTTAAATGAACGTCATGCAGTACTTCAAAGAACAAAGAAAATGTCTTAGGCTTTGTGGAAACTAATCTAAATTGATTATGTGCTTTTCTAAATGCATGTTTTACATTACTTAAGTCTACATCAAGGTAGTAGGGGTATCAATATAAACTCAGTTGTTACCTTTCTGTTGTCATACCTGAGTCTAAACTTTGAAAAGTAAAAGTGTGTAGGTGGTGTCGCTGTCCAAACTGACTGAAGCTGAGGTTAATAGTGTCACCCTCTGCTACTACCCTCACCTGTTCTGTACACTTCTAACAGTGTCACTTATTGTTTGATCAGGTTTTAATTACAATTATTACTTGTCCTGATTTGCAGCTGAGTCATCTTAACTCTGTAAAGAGAACAGCTTGTTCTTTGCAGTCTAAGATGTGAAAGTGACTGCTCTCTGCAGACATTAATTCGTAAGAAACAAATATTTTGTTTAATTCATTGGTTAAGCACCAGGGCAGTCAGTCACTGCTTTTTTTTTTCTTTTTCCTAAACAGACATTAGGTGTTTGGTACCTTTTGTGGTTTTAAATTTTTAATTTCAAAACTGCTTACCTTGGGTAGCACTAAAAGTTGTTACTCTCTCATTGATAGACCTTAAATTTACATATTTAGCAAAAGCTTTAACGAGAGCTAAAGTGCTGGCTTTAGGAGACCAAGGATTTCACCTTGAACTTTGTTTCAAGTACATGTGGTTTACATTTCATCCAGACAAGTGTTTTATCTGACACGAAACTTTGTCCCCAAGATTCTTCCTTATTTAGGAGGGTTGCATGATAAGGTTGTACCAACACCTCGATCTTTTGAATGAGCTGGTTTGCAGCGTACCAGCACACTGTGGTTGCCATACCCCACAGCAATGCTGGGTTTGTGCAGCCATAAATGGAACATTTTTTGTCAAAAGATAAAACTTTAAAGGCCTGTCTGCGATGTGTTGCATTCTGTTGTGATTTCTCAAAAGTTGAGGTTTGCGCTCAGTTGTATGAACCTAAAATACTCTCTCCTACCTACACAATGGATGCACAGTCTGTAGGATGAGGATATTATGTGGTGTGGTGTAGCTGAGGTGGCTGCACTGACAGTTACAGGCAGACTTAAGTTTAGTATTTCCTCCTTGTTATGAGTCTGTGAATTTGCCGTTTGCCGACATAGTGAGAGTGTTTAGTTTGTGAGTTCTACTGCCTGTAAAAATATATTTTTTTTAATTAAACGGCTTTCAAAATACAAGATTTTATTTTTATGCTGTCCAAGTAGTGTCTTCTAGTATTGCATTTTTCTTGTGAGGCTTTTCTTCCAGCTTTAGACATGGACAATATACTCAATTTTATATCTGTGTTATCTCTATTCTAATGTATTTTTCTCTCTCCTCTTAACAGGTCAGGAATATGCTGCCATAGTTGAGTTTGCACCTTTCCAAAAAGCAGCAAAAAAGAAGAGTAAGAAAAAGGATGCCAAAACTGGAACTATCGAAGACGGTATAACGGCCAGCTAGTTTGGTTTGCATGTGTAGATTTGAAAGTCCTAGCAGTCATTTGAATGTAATGTTTTTACTGTGATGCTGTAGTTTATCGGTAGAATATTTGCTTAATTAGATGTGAAGCTTGTTAGCACTGCTTTGTCAGCTGCAAATCTATTAAATAGGTTTGCCTTAGACAGAGGTAATGCAGCAGCTCGTTTGAGAGCTGCCAGTTTATGAGAAGGTGGCATATAAACAACACAGCTTATGCAAATCTAACCCAGACTTCCAGCAGTGTGCAATGCAGATGTTTTTCATGCTACAGTATGTCTTCCCCCACCCCCCTTTTCCCATCCCCTGTAGATCCAGAGTACAAGAAGTTTTTGGAAAGTTACAGTGCAGATGATGAAAAATTAACCTCCACTCCTGAAACTTTGTTGGAGGAAATAGAGGCAAGAAACAAAGAGCTAATAGGTATGGAAATATATGTACTATAGTTACATTTCTTTGTGCTCCAGGAAAATGTATGTGGTATAATTTGAAGCTGTGATTTCTCAACCTTGAGGAGACTGAATTCTTTTGTGTGCTTGCTTGGTGTTTGTTAAACCTCTAGGCTATTATTATTCAGTGTGTTTTATTTTGCTCCCATGCTTCAAAATCATCTCTAGATTTAAGTTTTAGATGACAACCTTCCTTCCTGTTTTAAGCTGCTAGTCAGATGTTTGTTAGCCAGACTAGACTGCAAAGTGGCTGCTTTTCAGGGAGGTGCAGTGATGTTTAATGCCAAATGCTGTGAACAGGCACAAGTTAAGAGATACTGTGGTTGGGTAAAATACACAAAAATGACCAGAGAAGGCTCTTTAAGCACATTACAGTTATCTCGAAGCAAGAGAATCTGGGAAAAGCCTCATGCCAACTGAATGCCCCTTTACAGATAGGGGTATTGGATGTCATATTAATGTCCTAGAGAACTTTGTAGAGTCCTCATAGTTGCCACTGTTCAGGGCTAGGATTGGAATACTTGTTTCTTTGCTGTATTGCTGCATGTGAGAGGAGTAGGCTGGATAATTCATAAGGCTTCTTCATTTCATATAGGGTTTTGTTGTAGGTATTGCAATATTGGATGTGGCAAATTGTTTACATTGATTTTATGTGTTCTCTAGCTAAAAAGACTACTCCTTTATTGAACTTCTTGAAAAATAAGCAGGTAAGATTTCTCTCCAGAATCTTCTTGTCGCTCACAGGTACAACTTGCTCATTTAAAGCATGAGTGTGTATATTGCACCGTGTGTATTGATAGGTTTCTGCCCTTCCTTTTGAAGAAGCAGCTTTTGATTCAACTTACTTGTTAACAAGTGGTTCACATATTTGGAACTACTAGAACTCTGGCCTTTGTAGGAATGGTTCTGGTCACAGCAAAATGTCCCTCGTGGCACTGCCAAACCAGATTCTCCTTTAAGGCTTTCATTTTGAACGTGGTTATGGCTGAAGTCCTTGTAGATGATCTCTCTCCTAGCACATAATCTCATTTTAACTTTTAGCCGTGGTGAAAATCACAGATGGAGCAGATTTAATTAAAATTAGAATTACAAAGGCTGAAGCTGGTGTTGTCTTGTTTGTGGTTTGTTTTGTTATGACAATATAAATTAAGTGAGAGAGGGGAAAAAAAATAAAAATGAAATGCTACCCTAACAGATTCCAGTTCACAATGAAACAATAGAGAGGATAGGACTTTTTGTATAATAGGGATGGGTTTTTGATGAGTTATTTGGTGATGAAATACTTTATGACTTCGGGGCAGGGTATACTTTTAGGCTTAAAGGGAGGTTTTCTAGTGTGGAAACACACTATTTCTCTTTACTTTTACACACACAGAGACTGAGAGAAGAAAAAAGAGAGGAGAGGAGAAGGAGAGAATTGGAAAGAAAAAGACAAAGAGAAGAAGAAAGAAGAAAATGGAAAGAGGAGGAGAGAAGGAAGAGAAAGGAAGCAGAAAAACTGAAGAAAGTAGACAGATGCCCAGAAAAAGAAAGAGACAGATCAAAAGAAGAACCAAAGATTAAGGTCTAGAACAGTTCTTTATTATAAACTGTTACACTCCCTTCCCCTATTATTTGTATATCAGTCTCTCAAATTGTGCTTTTGAGTATTGTGTGGAGAATCACATGAGTTTGGTGTTAGTAAATTACCACGTTTTTGTAACATGCAATATTAGGCATTGTAAAGGTTTACATGCTGTAATGCTTCATAGTAATATTTAAAGCTTTTGTCACGTGACTGTTGTACATGCTGCGGTAAACAGAATTGTGAATTCACTATGGAATGGAGACTTATTTTTAAGCTTTCTAAAATGACCTGTTTTAGGAGAAAAACCCTAGTCTGTGTGGATTACGCTTACTCATACACTCCAGCTCGTAGAAATACTGCCATTTGCAGTAATGTTACTTTAATGTTTATTTCTTACTGGACTGTGGTTCCTTTGCAATTTCGGTGTTGTGCCAGACAAGATGTATTAGAGTGAGCTTTTTAGTTGAGACTTCTGTTTCCTTTGTAGCTACTTAAGAAGCCTGAAAAAGATGAAAAAGACTTGGAGAAAAAAGAAAGATCCAAGAAACTGGAAAAAGAATCTCTGAGGGAGGAAAAAAATGCGAGTAGTGCATCTGCCAAACGATCTGATGGGGAGACAAAAGAAGAGAAGGCAAAAAAGTATTCTAGTACTTGCTATAATATATATGTATCTATAACTTGTTTCCTGACCATACTGAGGCTTGGGCTGCTCTGCCATGACCATGTTTTGAAATTCCTCTCAAATTATTTTTCTGCTCTAAGGCATGGGATGTGTTCTCTGTGGCAGTGCACATCCTTGTGAGTACCAAAAGCTGTGTGCGGTGCCTGACAGTTCTTCACTAGTGGACAGATTTTTACTATTTTTTGCAACTCACTGTAGGAACTCTGCAAAAGAAGCCCAGGTATAGGTCACCTGCAACAGGCTGTGAGCACTGTCCTTGCAATGAGAGTGATAACCATGGCACGAGGAGAGGTGTACTCCAGTTCCTAGTCCCTTTAAGTCTTGTAAAAGGTTGAAGTGGGAAGTGTCATTCTCAACAGCTCTGTGATCTGCTCAAGGTTCAGTTCTGCCATGTCAGAAATAGAGGTGAGCCAGAAAAATTCAGGTGTTTTCCAAAGCCAGAGGAGACTCAGCCAGCTATGTGAGTAGAAGGCTAGGAAATGCTAGCATCACTGCCATCTCTGGTTATCGTGCATGACTCGGGTTATTACAGCTTCCCAAAAGCTCCCTAGAACCTGCCAGTGTGTTGTCTTCGCATTGCAAACTTACACCAGTATTACATTGATCTCCCAGCTCTGTTTGATGAATCTTTTGAGCTTAATTTTCAGTTTTGTTTTCATACAGATCAGAAGATGAGTGTGTAAAGGACTACAGGGACCGAGATAGAGATTTTGAAAGAGACAGAGAATATGAGAGAGCACAGAGAGAGAAACTGAGACGCCAAGAAGAGGAGCGTCGGAGGCAGAAAGAGCGCTTTGAGAAAGAGAAGGTTTTTAGAAGAAAAGAGGAAGAGGTGAAAAAGGAGAGAGACTTACTCAGAGAAAAGGGAAAGAAAAGTGATCTTACAGAGTTTACCAGCAGCATGGACAAATCTGAGAAAGTAACCAAAGATGATAAAAAAGAGGATACAATTAAGAGGGATCGTATCAGAAACAAGGTGCTGGATTTCTTTAAATTCGTGTGTTGATTCATAGGGACCAGTTTGTGGTTTTTAGGATAAAAACACTTCAAGGAAAAGAACCATGGGTTTTCTCTGTTGAAAATTCTCTCTGTTCTGGTAACAGACTTTGCTGTTGTTAGAAAGTTTGCCCATTTGGCCACTAAACTTTGCTAAACTGTTTGTAATATTTCTTGTGACTGTGTAGGAATTAAGCCAAGATACCATGGGCTAAATTGTGAAGACACTGATTCCTTTTCACTTGCTGACTTAAGCCATAGGCTGTATCTTTAAGGTGTTGATAGAGCATCAGTAATCTACTTGTATCTGCTGATGCTATACATGCCTGAAAATAATCTCAGCGTGGGGGTGAGATGGAACAGGTTCCCCCAAAACAGGGACAGGACTGCTATGTGCGGAATGTGAGAGAAAATATCCTGTATATTCAAGAAATAATGTCTTGCATTTAGTTTTATATACTCTACAAATCTGTTTTTGCAGTGTCAGTGTGCGAATTTTCTATGTCATTTAAGGCACTATAGGGTACAAATGAAACTCTGGTTTTGAAGGAGCTTTGAAGTTGGCCTCCCTTGGGAGAGAGGTTGAGCTGATCTCGTCTCAAGAGGAAGCTCTTTACAAATAACTTCAGCTGCGTGCATTGTTCGCTGTGGCTTGAACAGGGGTGTTGCCTTACAACAGAGACAACCTTGCTTTGAGACAGTTGAAGTTACGTTGCCACCGTGGTGGAGTAATTTAACTTGGAACACCTTGAAAAGTTTGCATTTGAGCCATTTCTAGTATCACTGATGCCGTAATAGCCATGATAACACAGGGCTATGAAAGAGTCTAAATAATTTTGATTTATTTCAGGATCGTCCAGCAATGCAGCTGTACCAGCCAGGAGCCCGAAGCCGAAGCAGATTGTGTCAGTATGAAGACAGTGCTGCAAAACCCACGGATCAGGGAGTGGATAAGAAACCAGAGTGTGAGACCAGTAACATGAAGGAAGAGGAGTGACTCGCATGCCGGCCTTATGTGTTCTGACTGTCTGTGCAGCCAAAGAGCATGTACTACGCAATCCAGAAGTGCCTTCGAAGCGAAGAAGGAACAAAGGAAGAAAAGGGGGCATTGTGCTGTTGGATGTTTCTGGTTAAAGAACCTCAGTTGTAGATTCGGAATTTGAAATATGTTCTCATTGTATTTTCAGTTATTTCAATTTGTTTTCCCAGCATCTAACTACAACAGAGAAGAGAATTTTTGCAACGTAGAAAGACTTTATGGCCTTAAGTACGATAATAAATGAGTCATGTGGTCAGGAGGAGATGACACCTGGATCTAAAGCCAGAGCTCTACTGTAAAGCGGTGGGAGCCAGCGTTGGACACACTTAAGCAGAGCGAGCTGGAAGCTGCCCGGAGTTAACGCAGGTGTTGCCTTGTTGTGTGGTGTTCCTACGTGAGGCAGTGATAGCTGAATTGTGTCGGGCTAGCACCCAGACAGGTCTACAGGCTGTGGTGGTTGAGGTACCAGTGGACAGGAGCCCTCGGGCCTGTCGCGAGGAGAACGTCTGGCATCGCCGCAATAGCGCGAGGGAGGGAGAGACCTTCCTCTGCAGTGGTTCTCTGGATAAATAACTAAGTTGGAGTGTATGAATAAGCTGGCTTAATATTGGAATACTTCTTGACAAAGTCTTGTGTAAAGTCTACCTACATTGAAATGCTTATTTTTTAACCGAGTATAGCTGGTTTGAGCATCCTGTTCTTTTCCAGCCTTCTCCCTTCTGTAGAGTCCGCAATGTTTCCCAGCTCCTGCCCTCTGGGCACCGCTTCATCTTCCCTCATAACTTCCAAGTATTGTTTTACAGCCCAGAAAGAGACTTCACCAGTAGCAGCTCCTCCTAAGCTAGCGAATTTTAGCCATAGCGATTTTGTACTAAACCCAATAAACTGGCAGAAACTCGAGCGGCCGCCGTCCCTCTCTGAGCAGCGCCTGCGCCGAGCCGGGGCCGCCGGGCCGCCAGGGGGCGCGGGGCCCGCAGGGCCGCTCCCGCCTCTCTCTCCTCGTTTCCCCCCGGCCCCTCCGCCTCTTCCGCCGCCGCCATCGCCTGGACGCCGGGCAGCTCCGCGCCATGGTGAGACCATCGGCCGCCATCCGCCGCCGTGCCGCGACGCTCCGCGCCCTCTCGCCGCCGCCGGCCGCCTTGGGATTCCCGGCAGGCAGTCCGGCCGCGCGGGAGGGCGGGGCGGAGCGAGAGGGCCCCCGGTGCAGCTCCCCCTGGCTCGCCGAGGCCTTGCGGCCCGCCGGCCTCACGGGGCCGTGCCGGTGCCGGTGCCTTGCCCTGCGGGGCTTCCCGCCAGCTGTACCGCGGCTGAGCTCCCGCGGTGGGGCCGGCCCGGCGGAGCTGCCTTGCGAGGCGGGGCTGTGCGGGGGCTGCCGTGCGGGACTAACTGTTGCTCTCTTTTCCAGTCGTCTCACAAGACGTTCAAGATCAAACGCTTCCTTGCCAAGAAGCAGAAGCAGAACCGGCCCATCCCGCAATGGATTCGCATGAAAACGGGCAATAAGATCAGGTAATAAGATCGGCAGTTGCTGTGCGAGGAACCGCGGCCACGCAGGCTCTAAACGAGGCTGCCTGTGCGCCACGGACCCAAGTGAGAAGCCCCTTGAGTAGGAGCGTTTCCAGGAGCGCAGGCGCAGCTGTGTGGCCGCGGGTGCCGCACGGCCCCGCTAGGGCAGGCACAGCAGCCCCGCCGGCTACGGGCGGCCTGCTCTCTTGAGGCAGAGTGGGGCTCCCGCACCTTTCCTTCTGTAGCATAGTCGGTTCATCCCAGCGCTCTCCGAGTATCCATAGATGGTCTGTGATGGCAGGTTGAAACTGAAAGCATGAACTGTATCTGTGGATAATTTATTCCATAACTTTTACCTTGGTATCCTCTTGGCTTCTGACATGCCCCTTCCCAGCACCTTTGCTCTCTCTCGTAGCTGTCTCTGGGCTTCTGCAGTTTCAAGGAACAGTACCTTACTGAGCATGGGTGTTCTGAGATACAGAAGAGTGTACGTAAGGGAGCAAAGGGCTTGGGCTTATGAGAGACAGAACGGATTGTTTAAGAACCTTGGCATATGAGTGCAGAATTAATTTGCAGCACCTTCTTTTTGTTTGCCTATAGTGTTTATTTTCAAGCATTGTTTATTGGAAAAGCAGGAAGAAAATACCACAGAATGTGAGGCGTGCAGAGGTGGTGCATATCTGAGCTCTCTGGTTTAAAAGCTTCAACCAGGATCCTTGTGCTGTGTAGCTAGCTGTTTTATCTCATGCTTCCCTGTCTAGACTTGAAGGGAGCAGGATTCTTTCTCCCAGATCCTTTTTTCCCCCCAAATAGTGAGGAGAGGGACAGGAGCAGTGTCTGGCTCAGGCAATGAAATGGCCCAGAAATCATAGTATTGTTCTGGTTGGAAGAGACCTTCAAGATCATCAAGTCCAACCGCTAACCCAACTCTGCCAGGTCTCCACTAAACCATGTCCCTCAGCACCACATCTACACGTCTTTTAAATCCCTCCAGGGATGGGGTCTCCACCACTGTCCTGGGCAGCCTGGGCCAGGCCTTGACAACTCTTTTTGTGAAGAAATTTTACCTAATATCTAATCTGAACTTGGTGCAACTTGAGGCCATTTCCTTCTGTCCTGTCACTTGCTACGTGGGCGAACAGACCAACCCCCCCTCGCTACAGCCTCCTGCCCAGCAGTTGCCAGGTCCTGTTCCTGTTCCCTCTCCTAACTGTTTTTTCCTCCTCGGTAAAATTGCCGTTGTGTGCCCCAAACTGTATCCTTGTCTTCCGGATACCACCTTACAACAGGGCTCCATTTGATCTAAATCGTGCTACTTCGGAATGCTTTTATCATAGGGCAAAATAATGAATTTTTGTCTTGCAGCCCTTCAGTCATCAAGTTTTACCCGTCCGGCGTGCGAAAGCAGGCTGCAATTTCAGCGCTTCCTTCCGTGGGAGTGCTGCCATTTACCTGCTGAGAGTAACCCTGTTAACGCTGTCTTCGGTTTCACCTGTACAGTGGTGGAACTGTTTGTTCTTAACATGGACAAGTACATACTCATAAAGGAATTTACTTTCCCAGAAAAGAGCCTTTTCTACAGGCCGCTCTGCTTGTCATATTTTGAACAAAAATGATACTTTTTGGTTTAGACTCTGAACTACATTCCAGAAGTCATTTTCGTTATCATTAGACAGTCAGTACATACTAAGATCACAGGGTGGGGCATTCACATGCCAGTGCTGATGTGTCTCTGCAAGGTTTTGATCTCTTCGATGTTTAGATTCTGTTGCAGTAACGTTCTAGTTGGTTAGTGAATGAAGAAAGTGAACAGGTGGAAATATAAAAAACCTGAGCACATAATAGATTATTACCCTCAGCTTCCCACTGGAGCACCGAAGAAAGATTTTGGTGTTCTGTTGAGCTAATTCAGGGTGGTTTCAATCTGCCTGGATCCTCAAACGTGTGTGTGTGTTCTAATTGACACTGCTTCTGTCTTAGGTACAACTCCAAAAGGAGGCACTGGAGAAGGACCAAACTGGGCTTGTAAGAGAGACTGTCTTCTGGGAACTCTAATGAAACACTTGTCTTTCTGCGTCAGATTGATACACCCCACACAGTGTTCGTCAGCCCCCAGGGAATTCCTTCAGCAGTGCTGGACTGCAGTCCCCAGTGGTTGGTTGGTTGGTTGCTTGCTTGTTTTATAAGCTAGTTTGTCATATTGATGTTAACTGGGGAAATCTTCAAGTAATTTGCATCTGAAACATGAAGACTGTGTTCTGTTAGTGTTCTTTCTTTCAGCTGTCATCATGAGTATTGACAGTGTACAGGCTTAATAATAAATACGGACCTGAATGACTTGGGTGGCATTATTTCATACGTGTATGGTGGGACAGAGGATAAAAACTTAACATTATTCTGAGTATAATTTCACTGAGTATGAGAAGCCTTGTCAGCTTTTTTCAGCTAGAGCAGGCTGTGTCTTTTCATTTACTGTAAACCTTCAAAGTACACCAGTTTTTTAAAGAAACGGGTTAAAAATCAGAATTGATTTTAGAGGAGCTGATTTGAGGAAAATCTTAAGACAAACTAAAGTAGCTTTTAAGAAAGGCTTTTAGAGGCTGGTTTGAGAAAGGCAGACTTCACTTGGTGATCCAGAGGCTACTGTGGCTACGTAACTGGAGTGCCAGCCTCTTTGACTGCTTAACCCCAGGGAAGGCTCACTTACATATCTGGTAGATGTGTGACCTGTTGCTAAGGAAAGTAAGCAGCATTGTCAGAATTTGCTAAAGATGTGTCTGTGTAGCCACA
This sequence comes from Actenoides hombroni, assembly GCA_024336885.1. Lineage (NCBI taxonomy): Eukaryota > Metazoa > Chordata > Aves > Coraciiformes > Alcedinidae > Actenoides > Actenoides hombroni. The sequence continues at coordinate 10,311,528 of WUAM01000395.1, forward strand.
GGGTGCATTTTATGGGGCTGGAAAACGAATCACACTGAAAATGCTCCCCTGGGGAAAGGTGGCTTTCCACTCGAGATGTGCTGTGGGGGGTGAGGGGGGTCCAAACTAACAAAACCTTTGCAAAACCGTGTCAGTCGACACCCTCTTCCACCCTGCCTGCACATTGGATGCATGTCTGTTCCCAAGGCTGGCCTCTGTCACAGCTGCAGGGGCTCGACTCCACTGCTCTTTCCCACATGGCCCTTTTGAACATCCCAGGTGGAGCATGTGGTGAAGTGTGTAATGCTTTTAAGTCAATGGAAGAGCACGTCTGAACTGCAAGCGTTGAACAGCGTACGTGGTGGCCCTGTGGCACTGGGCAAACGCTGGAGTGTTAGATGGCCAGAAGTGCTATAAAAATACTGTCCCAAGGAGCAGGACTGCAGAGCTGAGAACAGTGGGTGATAATTGAGTACCAAGCCTACCCATCCTGTGCCTGGGCAGCAGGGGCAAGGCTGCCCCTGGACACCAGCCCGTGTTAGCTGCAGGTGGCTTCTCACGAGCCTCGGGCCTGCAGACAGCCAACGGCAGCTCCTCCAGGAGCTGCTCCCAGGTAGGATGTGGGGCCGGGCAGCCTGTAGAGCCTGGGGTTAAGTCCTGGCTGGGGAGTCGGTGCAGTGGAATAATCGGGTAGAAGAATCACTTGGGAGGGAGGAAAGGGAAGAGTACAGCAAGGAGAGCAGTTTAGCTCCTGCAAAATGCAATGCTCCTATAGACTAGTACATGATGTCTGTGCGTTCCCTAGAATATGTACTAAGAGAGTATTGTTTGGAGCTCTGTTGGCTTGACCAAGTTGGTCTTGATGCCAGCCACAGATACAGCGTAATTTAACACATTCTCAGCAGAAAGGAAGTAACTCAAGATGTTGCTCAAAGGAGGTATTTTAAAAAGGGAGAGAGGAAAGGAGGGATGGAACTGCTCAGAGTCGCTGGCACTCCAGCTCCCTGACGCTGCCGTTCTCCGCTGGAGCCTGTGACTGAGTCCAGCCTGGCTGCTGCTCCTTTCCTTGCCTGTGACTGAGTCCGGCCTGGCTGCTGCTCCTTTCCTTGCCTGTGACTGAGTCCGGCCTGGCTGCTGCTCCTTTCCTTCCTGCAGTGCAGGCTGGGGACGTGCTGTGGTCAGCAGGAAGTAACTGAAGGTGTGACCCTTTTCCCAGATGTGGCTGCGGCAAAGCCCATCCTGGCACTGAGGGCTGTGAAGTGCTCTGGTGCTATTTCTGGGGCTCACCCTGCTGTGGTGGCTCAGTTCTGGGGTGGCAGCTTCCTCAGGAAGCTTCAAGCTGCCACACCTTCAATGTTGGTGCTTTTCATATGAGGGTAAATAGATGTATCTCCATGTTACTGTAGCAAATAAAGCAAGCCGGGCAGCAGCATAGGCCAAGAACACAGAAATGCATAACCAGTGTGTGCCTTGCTCAGAGCCTGTGACAGTCTCTGCCTCCTAAGAGGTGCTGGAGGTTTCTGTGCACACAGGAGCAAGACCGGGATTTTTACCAACTTCAGTACACTTCAGAGGTGTCTTCTAGATTCTTTTCCTGTCTGGTCAGAGCCTAGTTTCTACTTCGTTATCAGGGGGAAGCAGTAAGTCACTGCAACAGGAAAGCAGCAAGCAACATTGACAGAGATGTTTCAACAGAGACCCCACGTGCTGCCAACGCTTTTACCCCAATGCTTTTTAAACTCTGTGCCCTTCTCTTCGAAGCAAGTGTTTAGGATGTAACAGCACTGCTGAGGAGCAAAGACCAGCCTCAGAGCCCTGTGACCTGCTCCCTGCCTCTCCCCATCACTACTGCTGGCCAGCAAAGCTGCTCGTAGAGTTCCTCTTGAATTGTGTCTGTGAGGACCTGGCTGAGGAGGAAGAAAGTGATTTCATGGACTTGAGAAGGGAAAGACTTTTCCCCATGGCATTTGTGGGAAAGCTTTCCTGTGCAATAGATTGAACTATTTGTAGTCTCCCTATTCCTATCATTACTGTGCTACTTTTATTAGATGGAAGCAGCTTCTATGAAGGAGCTGCTTTGGAAAATAACCCCTCATATTGTTTTTTCCCATTTGACTGAAACTGCTTTTCAAATTGGACGTTAAAGTATGAAGTAAATTGTATGAAAACAAACCACCTGAGGCAGAGGGGTGGGTCACTGCAAGTGGCGTGGCGTCGGGGGCAAGCACGACGTATGGCAGCAGGAAGGGCACTGCCGTTTGAAGAAGATCCTTGTTTTGCTCTGCAGAGAGGAACCCTTGCAGGGCAGGCAACGCAGGGGCTGGCATTGGTAAGTATGTTGTAAGGCCCCCCAGAGAAGTAGGGCTCTGGTCTTGCTCCTTCTGAAGTGCCTGGTTAATTTGCATCAGAGCAGTATGTGGCTTCAAACCCATGACTGAAAGATGGGGGGAAATGCTGCCTTCAGGGAGTTTTGGTTAGCTGTCAAGGGGAGGCAAGTATGAGAAATCATTCAGTCATATTTAAGTGTAATGTTTGCCAGTTAAGTTTTATTTTCAAAGGGAATATTGAAGTCCAGGCTTCCTGGTGGAGCGTGACTTAAGCCGCAGGTACAAATGCCAAGGAAACGGTTCCTTCACGGAAATTCTCACTAATTCCACTGTTTACTCTGTGTCTTACTCAGAGGAGGATGTAAGATCCAACCCGCACCCTCTCCCTGGCAGCACGCTGCTGTGAAAGGGTGACAGAGCCCTAACAGGTCAAAAAATATTTCATCAGACAAGCACCTCCCTGTCTTATCAATAGTGCTTTGGATACCAGAACTAAAGATTGCACGTGTTTTGACATCAGTGCTTTTCATGGAGTGCTGGTGTGACCGGGCTGGTTAGAAGCCAGCCTGCTGTCCCATGGCATGGATGTGGCCAGAGAAGTGCTGGAAGGAGGCACGTTGTCATAATCTATGAAAACATTAGAAAAATGGTGCAGATGGGGTATTAAACCCATTCCCAGTGTGTTCTGTATGTCTCCACTGCTGAGCTCAGTGATGAAAAAGATCCCTGGACACGTCTATGTGTCTATCCAGTCACTGGGTCACTATCAGCTCGTCCAGAGGCTGTTCTTCCAGTGTATTGTCTGCTGCAGACTGCGTTATTCCAGTGTCCAAGCAACATTTCAGAGCACAAACTGAATATAAGCAGGGTTTGCTCAAGGGCTGGGAAACCCACAGGCTCAGGTTCCCCTGAGAGAATTACCCGTGTGTCTTTCTGCACTTTCTGCATCAAGGTGCAAATTCATCTGTGCAGCCAGGTCAGAGATCATCCTGAGTCCCTGGGTCACCTCTGCAGACCCCCAGAAAGGCAGCTGGGAAGAAACCACAAGTCCCCTCCAAAGCGAGGTGTCTCTGCAAGGGCTGCTGCTCTGCCATGGGGAACAGAAACTCCCCAGTTGCCGTCTGAGAGTCGCTTCTCAAATGGGACTGCTATTTAAGGGAGTAGAAGTGGTCTCATGCTGATGAAAAAGAGGAAGGGGCTGTTGTCTTTTTGAAGATATTTTGAAGCAGCACTGGCCTTCAAGGATGTGAAAAGCAAGTTCAAACCAGCTGGGGAGAGCTCCACTTGGTGAACGCAGTTACTGGTACGTGCAGGGTTATGCTGCAGTGGGGATGTTTCTCAGTGTCATTTTTGAGTGTCACCTCAGTAGCAACAACTTTTCCATGGTTTTGAGCAATGAATCATTTTTCCAGAGCTGTTCCTGAATTCCAGTCCCCGTGGGAGCTGCCATGTGCCATCCCCCTGGGTGTTCGTCCTGCCTCCATCCCCAGTGGGGCTGAGCATCTCAGGGTCCCCTGGACAGAGGTCCCCAGGGAAGGGCTGCCAGGAGGACTTGTCTTGAACTTTGAAAGACTTATCCGGGCCCAGCCTCTGACAAACCAGGTACTCCAGCTCTTACTCTACTGAGAAACAGCTTTGTCTATCATAAGCAAGCAGCAACCCAGAGGAGGCACATGTGGCAGAGATCTGGGGATCTCAGGGGGAGCTGGGAAGTGTTTGTAGCTCAGCAGCACAGGCTGCTTGGCTGCACCTGCTCTCCCTGCCGGCAGAGAAGCACCCATACAAGAGTGCGTTAGGGGGTTGGTACTGAAGCCATAGTTGCTTCTCCACCATCAGCTCAGTGCCAGGCCTCTGGCATGACTGTGAAATATTTAATTATATTCTGCCAGTGTCTCCATCCAGCCACCCAAGGCACCACAACCAGTTCAACCTCACAGCATTGCTGGGAGCCAGGGCAGTGCTGACAGCCTCATTTTACAGGTGAGAGAACCAAGTCACCAAGTTGCTGTGTGACCCACCTATGGTGACACACAAAGACTGCCTGCAGCCCAGGATGGACAGCCCAAATGTCCACCCCTGGCCCGCAGCATGGGACACCATCTCCCATGGTGGGTTGCGTCAGCATCTCGCAGGGTGTCGGAGGAGCAGCTCCCAGCAGCAGGGCCTGCACGTGAACCCCCACTGTGGGACTGCTGGCTGGGGCAAGGGGTCCCCATCAGCAAGGGCAAGGGGCAAAACCCCCTCCAGGAAAAGGCGGGTGTTTTGGAAGGGCTGTCCCCAGGCAGTGCTCCTGATGGCTGTGGTTGCCCCACACACTCATACTGGCACAACCCCAGAAGAGTATGTGAGACCTGAGGTGGCCAAAGTGCCCTCGTGCAGGGGGTTAATCCCCACTTGGTCGAGATTTCGAGCCCTGACCCTCACCAAGTTCCCAGCTCCCAGCAGGCTCTTCTGGCTGCTTTTCAGCACAGGTTTGCAGGTGAATGGGCCAGAGGAGCTTCAGGGCTTTTGGAAGAAAGCAAATGCCTGTCTGACAAAGGCCCGGAGGGACGACAGGCTCGAGGAGAACCAGGCTTTGTCCTCGGCCCTGGAGTCCACATAGTCCCACCCTGCCCTGGCCTCTCTGGATGACTTACAGTTATTGTTGGTGTTGTGAGAGCACAGCTGGAACAAGTCCTCCTCCAAGGCTCCTGCCAGCTCCTTCAGCTCCATGGAGGTGTCTGCCCTCAAGTACTGCCAAGCCTTGCGCCCACTGTGGTCCCTGCGGCTGGTGTCTGCCCCATAAGCTCCCACCAGCACTTTGATGAGTAGCTCGTGTCCCTGCATCGCAGCCAGATGCAAGGGGGTGAACCCGCCACTGGCCGTGGAGATGTTCACATTGACAGGATAGCCTTTCTTCTGAGCGTGGGAGATGACCTGGATGAAGTTCTCATAGTGGCCATGCTTGGCAAGCCAGTGGAGAGCAGTGAAGCCCGTCACAAAGTCTTTCCTGGTCAGCAGGCTGGGATCCAGGTCCAGCATCCTAATAATGTTGTCCGCATCACCCTGGGCTGCTGTCAGCAGCCACTCGTGCTCCACGGGGTCCAGGGCAAGGGACAGCACTTCTGAGCTCTGCTCGGGCTTCTGCTCTTGGTGCGGCCCTGCTGGGAGACCGCTGCTGTTGGATGTCTTCTGAGAAGCGGCAAACCGCTTGGTGCTGCCAGACCTGTTGCTTTGCAGGAGGATTTCCTTCATCTCCTTCCTCCGAGTACTGCTGAGGCCAGTGGAGAGCCTGCCAGCAGTCCTGCCCCAGCTCCCTGAGCCCTGGCTGCCCTGGTTGCCGCTCCTGTTGGTGTCCATCCTCTGCAGTGAGTGGAAACGCTCCCTGCACCCCATGGCGGCCGGCCATAGATGAGACCTTCGGGCGAGGCTCCCTGCCCGGGGCTGGGTGACGTCCAGGGAGTCAAACATCCGGGCGATGCCAGCGACACTCTGCTCCGCCGAGCCCTGCTCCCGCTCCCGCCTGGCCATGGCCGTGCTCCCGTGGGGCTGGGAGCCCAGCACGCCCCAGCTCACAGCTCACGCTCCCCTGCTCTCACCCCACGCTTCCTGCCCCGGCGTCAGGCAAAGGAGGAACCAACTCTGCACGGCGGGAGGACGGGCAGGCATGGCGGCAGACCTGTCGCACTGCCGCACTGCCGGGGCGGTGCAGGTGACCTTTGGTCATGCTGTGTTTGTGGCTGTGGCTGTGCTCAGCATCCAGCCACGGGCCACCTGCCCACCCTGGGCCATGAGGGGGGCGGGGTGCAGGGGTTCTGGGGAGCGTGCAGAACCACTGGGGTGGGTGCGGGTGGGAGGGTCCTGGGCAGCCCAATGCTGGTGTTATAGAAGAAATCTGATGAACTGTATCCTTCCCTCTACATGGTCCAATTTAGCTTTGGTGGCTTAGCGTTAGCAGCTAAAGTAGCTGAGGTCTTAGGCCACAAGAGCTGGCCAAGTGTAAACTTTTTGACAGGAGAGAATTCCAAGAGGATGAAGTAACTCCAGGAGGTGGCCAGCCCAGCACCAGTGAGAACCAGTCAGAAATCAAGAGAGCACTGACCAGAATTAAGTGATTGGTCTTGGAGCTGGACTTGGGGATTAGGTGATGGGGGGGAACAGCTATAATTTGAGAGGCATGAATGGAGGTAGGGGTCCCTCTCCAGAGGCACCCAGCTCAAGCCGTAACTGAAAAACTATGAAAAGACTAATCAGAAACCCTCACTCAGACTTGTCATTCTCCATGGACCCTATGGTCGGACGCTGTTACAATGTTCCACATGAGTAAATCCATAACACTGGTCCCAGGGACACATCCTCTGGCCTCAGTGGCACCCAAGAGCCCTGGGTGCCTTGCTGAGGCAGCTGCCTTTACAGCCACTGCACACACTTACCTCAAATTGCCCCCCACTGTTGCAATGCTTCTGCTTGGTGCCGTGCTTAGGAAGGTTACCACCCCAAAGGGCTGCTTTCCCGGTGGCCAGTGGGTCTCTGCACTGCAAGGGACACGCAGTCCAGGGTCATGTTTCGGCCACTTGATGTTTCAGCCTGCTGACATCTCTTGCTGTGTTTCACTTCCCAGCAAGGCCCCATGCCTGGCATTGTTGGTAGCTGCAGCCACCAGCACTTTGTGCCCTAATTTTGTTAGAAATCGGGACAAATTCCTCTGCCCTGAAAACCCTCGGTCCTCTTTCTCCCAAGGCATTTCTCATCCATGGCTCCTCAGACACCCATGGCATGGGTGAACTGTCACCAGGCAGTTTTGCAGCTGGTTATGCAGTGAAGAGCCACACCAGCCACTTCCAACCTTTCCCTTTGCCTTCCCTAAGCTTAAGCCCTGCTCTGACCTGACCTGGACTGGTCATCAGCCCTCAAGGGAGCTTTGCCTTTCTCCAACCACTGGGACTAGTTTTTCTGGGTTGCACGGGGAGCCGGAATCATCCCATAAATCCCAAATGACCAGTGGTGAAAACATAATTGTCCCCTTGCTCCCTTTCTGGTGCTGCCTGGTTTTGTCACTGATTGTTGGTGGCTTCTGTGGGCTGAGGGTGGCAGAGACCTTGAGCCACACAGCTATGGGATCCTGGGGAGTGGCTTAAAACACTTGTTGGGTGGCAGCTGGGAAAACAATGAGGGCACTGACTGTGCAAAGCAAAGCACCCACTTTAGGCCACCTGGGTCACGCCTGCATCAGGGACTGGTTGCACTGGTGAGCTCTGACTAGGCTAAAACCAGGCTGCCAACCTTGGGGGCTTTACTCAGGCATCTCAGGGGGTGGGAAGGTTATTTGCTTTGGGTAAGGACGGTAAGTTTCCTTTCCGTAAATATTCCTAGAGACTTAATGCCTTTGTTTGATGCTTCTGCTGGCATCAAATGAAGGGAAACCCAAGTGGCACCAGCTAGACCCTGAAAGCAGCAGATGGGCTCAAGCAGGCCCTGCCCGCCCGGCGGGGAGCTGAGCCCACAGCGAAGGGCCGAGCGGGCCGGAGGGAAGGGCGGCACTGGCCCCGGACCAGAGAGCGGCTCGGCCGCCACCGCCCGGGTTTCTCGGCGAGCGCGAACCGTCCCGCCGGACCGACCGCAGAGTAAGAGTGTAAAGCGCACGGACATTTTATTTTAAATAGCAAGTGATTTACCGCGGCTGGGAGACCTCAGACCCATAGACCCAAATCACAAGCCCCAGCCCGGCCTCAGCACTGCACGGCTTGGCCCCGGCCCCGGCCAGGTGCGCGGCCCGCGTCAGCGAAGGGGCCACCGGACAGGAGGACCCTGCCCGGAGGAGTCGGTGCGGGGGAACCCATCGCCGTGCTGGGAGCGGCCAGGGGAGGCGGCGGCGGCGGCGGGCAGGGCTCAGCCGGGCTGCGGGCAGGGCCTGCCGAACAGCCCGCGGGCCCGGCAGGGGCCCGGGGGTAGCGGAGGACACAAAGAGGTGGGTCGGGGGTCCCGATCGCCCAGGCCGCGCTCGCGGACCCTCACCGCTCCGCGCCCCGCCACACTGCGGCCTCGGCCCCTCCCGCAGCCCGGGCCGCACCATCGCGGGCGGCCGCGGGGGGAATTAACCGGCAGCCCCGCGCCTCCCGCAGCCAGACGACCGCGGCGGCCGGGGCGGGGCGGGCGAAGGGGCGGTGGCGACAGGGCCGCGGGGCTGGGCGGGGCCGGGGGCGCGGCCTGTCCGTCCCCGTCCCGTCCCCCCCCTCCCGCGCCGTGTCGCGAT
>WUAM01000395.1:10320445-10338538 GCA_024336885.1 Actenoides hombroni
ATTTAATGTGGATCTGGGTAAACTCAGCAGCAAGGGGCTCCTCTGCATCGAGGAGCGGCACTTGTCGCGGTGGTTTTGCGAATGGGGGGCCGCGGCGGAGGGGGCCGGGCCGGGGTGGGTCCGGCGGTCCTGCCCCGCCGGTCCGTCCGTCCCTGGGCCCTGCCGCGGCCGCAGAGGGACCTGCCGCGCAGCCCGGCGCTGACCAAGCGTGCTCGGGGCGGGGGCCCCTCGCCAGGCCAGGGTGCGGTGGTGGGCAGAGCGCTGCTTGGCATCCCTGTCTCTCCAGGGATGCTGTTCACCTCCCAAAGAAGCCGTCATCCCGCGCTCCTCAGCGCGTGGTGCAGGGAAGGTCGTCACTCCCGCACCGTGTGCGGCGGCGGAGCCCGCGCCAGATACGGGCACCGCATCCCCGCTGCGCTTTGTCCCCGAGGGTGCCCCCGCCGCCGTCTCGTCCCCGGGCACACCCGCTACCACCGACACTTGCCTGCCTTCCCAGCACGGGGCAGAGCTCTCTGTGTGCCTGTGGAGAATCATCCAGAAGACGAGCAGAGGGAGTTGAGCCGCCTCTGTGTGTGTTTGAGAGGTGCTAAGGTGGCATCTGTGACGTGTTTGCCTGCAGAAGCGTTTTGACTGGGATTTGATGGGCTTCCAACTTTTGTGTCCGTGTGCTAGTACAGAAATCCTACTTGAGGTGAGTGCTTGGTGTTTCGTCTTCAAAGCAGTAGCATTTAGCATGGACCCAGTCTTGTTGAACGGGTAGATGTAGCCATTCCTTGCCAGTTCTTGATGTTATTTCCTCTTGGACATACCCATTGCCTTGTATGTGACTGCCAAGGTATGTAAAGTGACTCACTTGCTCCCTTGTCTTTTAAAGAAATTGAGCGTTAGGCTTTCCTAAGATAATGTACAGGAGTTTCCGACATCTGGTAGTGTCCTGGAATGATTTATGATACAGCACAGCCCCTCTTTGGAGGCAAAAGGGAAGGCTAGTTGTGAGACAGACATGCAATTAGTGTGCTGCAAATTGAGTGTCTTTGTCCAGACAGATGACTTGTCAGCCCAGGTCTTGGGGATCTGCTTGTGGCCATGGGTCATGGAGCAGTCAGCTGTAACATCCTGCTCGTGCAGAGGGCTGCTCCGTGTGTGCCGATGGGGTTAAACACGTGCGAGAGCTGGCACCAGCTACGTGGGGGAGTTGGGGTCACCACCCTGTCTCTGTCCCACCAAACCCTTGATCTAAACCTGCATTTATTGTGGAGGTGGTCAGTGAAACCCTTTCCTCCTGGGTGGACAGGGCAGCCCTATCACCACTAAGCCGAGGCCCCTCTCCTGTCCTCTGGCAGTGAAGAGGGTGCAGGATTTAAACACTGAGACCCACGGGGGATGTGTCTGCCCTGCTGCCCCTGGGTGGAGGGTGGGTGCAGAGGACTGGCTCACTGGGCTCTTTCAATCTTTCTCATACAGGCCAGAATGATCATTAAGACTGCTGATAGCTGAGTATATTTTAATTGCTGGAGGAGACTTCTTCTGGGAATGTAGCCAAACAGTGTGGCGTTTCTGCAGCCCTTTGGCAGGGGCATAAAGGAATGTAATCTTCAGAGCTGTCAGAATTTGAGATTTCGGAAGCACTTGACCGTTTTGAATGCTGAGTGGCTGAATGATGCCGTGTGCCTGAGGAGGGTGGTCAGTGGTCAGGAGCTTTGGTGAGATGTTTCTTGCGTTCTGTGGTGGCCAATTCAGAGCTATTTCTCTTCCCCTTTTCTGTTATTTTTCTTTTATATGCATCCTGACGCTTTGTTACCAGACGAACAAGAAGAAGAAGAAATAAAACCTCTTTATCTAAACTTTACATTCCTGCTTTGCATTTATGTCGTGGAGGATGCTTATGCTGTCTGCCGGATAATTCTCTCCTTGCATAAGAGAATTACATACTTGTACAAGTGGAAGTCACTGGTCCAAGCGTTGCTCTAACTTGCTGTTTAATCAAAGCCAAATGCAGCGTGGGGAAGTGGATTCCATAACACCAAAGTCATGAGAAGGGATCTGATGATGTTCTGGCTTAAAGATGATGTGAAAACATGTGGTGTGGAAACGTGAATTCAGGTTCTGCCTTGTTTTGCGGTTTGACATTTGACTTCTTGTGCAAGAGTTGTCTCAGGTATGGAGGTTAACCCCCTGGATCTTGGCTTTATGGGGTGGCAGAGGGGCAGGAGAGAGGCTGCTGTGAGCATTGGCAGTGCTGGCGGAGCTCTGGAAGCGTTACTGGATTTGTTTTTGTTGAGGGATGGTGCTGTTGTGTTTGATGCGGCTGTTTGGAAATCCTCTGAAGGGAGTTTCCAAGGCCCTGGTGTTTGAAGGGATTCTCATCTGGAGAGAGGTGGGAAATTGCACTGGAAATGCTAAATGTCAGTTGTCTGTGTCCTGAACAGAAGCAGCCTTTTCAAGTAGATGTGGAAGGAGTATTGTGCTGCAGTCTTTGGGTGAGTTTTCTTGTTGCGTGGGCCCTGTTTGGACATGGGGTCCCTTGTGTCCAGAGCTGTAGCATTCTTTATTTGCCAGGCTCTGCCAGAATATCAGCAAGTGGAGGCTTTTCCTTTGCCGTAGTGTCCTTTTTCATTGTTCCTTTAGTCCAGGCCACCAGAAATTGTCCTGAGTACGGAGCGTTAACGTTTGCAGCGAGCAGCACCGTCGCGTGCCTCGAGGAGCACAGCTGCTTTATCTGGAACGGCCTCTCAGGGCTCTGAGGACATGGGGAGGTGACAGCACTGTACCTGCATGTCACGTAAAGCAGATCAAGGCAGAGAGATGCACATTCAGCAAGATTCTCCTCTAATCGTTTTTTCATCCCAAGGACCCTGAAGCTATTTGAACACCTGGAGTCTAAACCTTGCCCGTTTTACCTGAACTCATGTGCAGTGCTTTCAGGCTTGGGGTCGTTTAGTGTAACATCTTTGTATTTTCCATGTGTTTCTGATAGTTCTCTGTAAGAATTAAGAGCGGGCAGCAGTGGTTTCTGTGGCATGAAGGAGCCCTAAAAAAAGGTGTGTAAATCCTCCAAAGACATGGTAAAAAAATCACATAACCTCTCCAAGTGGCTACTCCTTTCCTTTCACTCTGCAGTAGCCTTGCCTGATGATGCAGCGAGAGAGCATGTTGCTCTTTTTACTCTTTTAATCTTGTTTGTGGCAAACACGCTTTGCTTCCTCCCGAGCAACAACAGCCCATTCTATCCCAGGGAGGTCACTTTGTGTATACGGGGGAAAAAAAAAAGGCATCTGGTATCTTGGTGTGGTGCCAGTGTTCACACTGGCTTCCCAGAGATCCATCCCATCTTTGTCTTCATTCCAAGACGACGCTAACTTTAAAATAGAGAGTACAGAAGGACTCAGCCATCCAGCGCTCACTGATGCTTGTGGAAAAAGCCTTCACACAGACAATAGTTCTTGCTTACCTTGTTGGCACCTCTTCACACGGTTTAAATTTGACCTGAAAGGTTGATTTTGAGGATAAATAGTGAAAGATCTTGGAACACTTTCTCAGCAAAAAGCTTATGAGCTTAACATTCTCCTTTGGTTTTAGAGAAGGTAATCCGAATCTACATGTAATGTACAGGCAGGATGACTAATCGCTGTGTTCATATGCTGTTTATGAGGATGCTGTTTATATATAGCAGTGTTCTGGATACAGAGACACCGCTTGGTGAGTGCTGACTGGTTGGTGACTTGCATTGTTTCTTGGTGGATCGGATAGAAAATGTTTCTTTCCACAGGTTTGGTAACTGCTGACAGTTTTGTGATGTGTGTCAAGATGGCTCTGACCTTAAAACAGTATTTATTTATTTATTTTCACCCCTTCTGATCTCCTGATCCCTTAGGCAAGCAGGCTTTGGATTTTTAGCTGGAGCAGCACAATATACCTGATGGCTGCCTGCTTAGCACGAAGGCTCAGCTGCTGTAACTGGAAGTCAGATTTTGCAGTCCTCGCTTCCTGGCCTGTAGCAGATGTGGAGTGTGGTTTTAACTGCTTTATAAAACCACAGGTGACTAGAAAAAGAGGCTACAGGAAATGACTTGCAGGCTGAGTTCTGTGCGACAGTAAATGCCTCCTCTTAGCTGAGAGTGGCTTAACTTCTACCGTTTATTTTGTTCCATCTGGATCACACTTATATTTAGGGATGAGGAGAAGATTTGTTCTTAATGAGAGCCTACACTCCCACCCACTCTTCCTGGGGAGAATAGTGTTCAAACAGTCATCCAATGGCGCAGTTTTAAGGCTGAGTATTAGAAATATACTTGATATTTCTCTTTTCCCCGGAGGATTCTGTCTGTGGTTCTCTCCTGTGCCTTTGCGCACTCTGTCCCTCCATCTGTTCTTCACTGGGGCCACGGTTCTCTCGCTGCAGATCACACACTGCCAGGAAATATGCCAGTGCTGGGCTTTTGTTTTGGAGAGAGCAGCTTAAGAGAGGTTAGGTGTGTCGTGACAAATCTGTGTGCCTGATGGTCTCCCTTTCTTCTGCTTTAGCTGTTAAGTGGTGCGTTGTTGGGCCTTGGAGCTGCATCCTCAGAAGGCAAAACCAGAATCTGCCGGGGAACCCGAGCGCCTTGCTGATGAACATGTCGTTGGGAGGCAAGGTGCTCAGGAATTAATAAAGCGCCATATTTGGTGAACATCTTGGCAGGAAGAGTCAGACTAATACACAAAATATGGCTAAGGGGAAACATATTTACACATCACAGGGTGGTAAATATGGTTAATGGCTGAAGTGTATTTGCAGCCTCATATTTGGAAAAAAAAGCCCACAACAGCAAACCAGTAACAAGGCAAGTAATTGTCTTCTGACGGGCTACTGTAATAAATGCAGTCCTTGGGGATGTTTTCCTAGCCTAAAATACCAGTGCCATTAACAGAAGAGGGAAAACCGGTATGACTGTTCCTATAAACAGGCTTGCAAGATATGTGAAAGCATGACACTGAAAGAGTCAGTTAAAAATTGCACCCTATAAACTATTGCCTTTTGGCTGTAGAATTTCTTGCAAACTGGTGATGTTCCTGAAAGGCCAGAGGGGTATTTGACACTAAAATACATTGTTAAGAAAAACCTTTGTTCCATAGAGGGAAATGTCTTTTGGGGGGCTGCACGGAATCACAGAATGTTGGGGGTTGGAAGGGAACTCTGGAGATCATCGAGTCCAACCCCTCTGCCAGAGCAGGATCCCCCAGGGCAGGCCACGCAGGAGCAAGTCCAAGCAGGTTTGGAATCTCCATCGAAGGAGACTCCTCAGCCTCTCTGGGCAGCCTGTTCTAGGGCTCTGTCATCCTCACAGGAAAGAAGTTTTTCCTCCTGTTGAGGTGGAACTGCAGGAGGGGAACTTTCCAGCACACACAGAAATGTGGGGTTAGCGCTGACGCTCTGTTTTACACGACGCCGCTTCTGAGGTTGAGCCTCAGCGTGTAGTTTGTCGCTGTTGGCTGTGCAGGTTGGGAGCCCCGTGTGCCTTGGTGTAGATCGGCCTTTCTGCACTGGCCAGGGGAACATTTCTGAACCCCCTCCAGAAGCAAGTGGCCGTGCTTGGTGTGGAGCACAGCGTGAGCAGGAGCTGGAGCTGGAGCTGCAGCTTGGCTTTTCCTTTTCCCAGGGCAGAAAGGAGACTGGGTTGGTGGTGGTGGACACAGCGGGGAGCAGGGTGTGGGAGCAGCTTCTCATAAAGTCGTTGGGATGGCTGGGCAGGAGCAGCCCATGAGCCCCAGCAAGCAGGTTTGGGTACCTCTTCCACTCCCAAACGTAAATGTTTAAACCCCCGTTCACGTTCCCTTCTGATGGGGCTGTGTGGTTACAAGCAGCTTCAATGTCCAGTTCTGGGCACTGTTTCTCAGCCTTTTTTTCCTGCTCAGTTCCTAGCTTTGAAAGATAACCTCAGAAGCTCAGATAGCAACACTCAGAGCTGGAGAAGACCTGCTGGTACTTTGCATGGGTGCCCATGCTAGCACCTTCCTTGCAGCTTCCTCCAATGATCCCTGATTTTCTGGTGCTAATGGCCCTTTTATAGATTCAAACAGACTCCTGTTTGCAGCCTTTGAGATTTTCATCTTCACAACAATATGGAAGATGTTGCTGTGTTTGATAGCTTGAAGACTCTATTCTTTGCTGGTTCTGTGCTACAGCACTTGAGCTTTGCAGAGACAGTGTGTTTGGGTTGTACATTTACTAGGCTGTAGGTGCAGTTTTTCTGTTTCTGGCTAGTTTCTGTAATTGCAGCTGTGAGTGTGAATTACATGTGAGTTACAATTCACTTAATGTGAATTGCAATAGGCTTATAGGAAGAGGTATCATTCATAGCATCACAGAATGGTTTCGTTTGGAAGGGACCTGAAAGATCTTCTCATCCCAGCCCCCCTGCCATGGGCAGGGACACCTCCCACCAGACCAGGTTGCTCAAAGCCCCATCCAACCTGGTCTTGAGCACTTCCAGGGTTGGGGCATCCACAGCTTCTCTGGGCAACCTGTTCCAGTGTCTCACCACACTCACAATAGACATTTTCTTCCTAACATCTAATCTAAATCTACCCCTTTTCAGTTTAATGTATCATTAATACATTCCCTTGCGCAGGGGATTCTTTGTGTTTTCAGCATAAGGTGAGGCTTGAGTCCCTACATAATTTCTCAATCAACAAATGTTTTGCCGCCTCTATTTCAGCAGCTGATTTTGGCTACGTGTTTTGCACAGTTTAGTGTTTTTCTGACGGGGCTGCCTTCTAATGTGCAGCAAACAAAACGCTCTATTTGTGCTGTCTGGATTTGGTTTGGAGAAGAGGGGAGCACGCTGGCGGGATTTACAGTGTACGTGCAATTCTCTGTTTGGACCGTGCAGCTGATTCTACTCGAAGGGTCTTAAGGCTTTATACAGATAAGTGTGTTTTGCTTGAAAACTGACACAAGGATTTCATTGTCTTCCAGGGTGAAGGCTGTCGTACTGTCCCGCTTTCCGGACATGTAGGATTTGACAGTTTGCCTGACCAGCTGGTTAATAAGTCAGTTAATCATGGGTTTTGTTTCAACATCCTGTGTGTGGGTGAGTATTTCCATTTTGGGAAGTTTTCTTGCTGAAAAGGGCTTCTCTGCAGCTGGATGTAGCTTGTAGGTGACAGCGCTAACAACGTAGCTTTGATTTGAATTTCCCCAACTGTTCTGTCTGTTTTCAGTAACAAGATTTACGGGTGCCCTGGGGAAACCCCTGCTGGGGTTAAGCAGTATGGCTTTCTACCAAGCAGTGAACCACAGAAATAAAATGCTTAAAATCCCCCGCTTCTATTATGATCTCTATTTTCCTCGTGAGTTTGAATGTCATGTTTTTAAAAGAAAATAGGTACCCATGCCAGAGAACTTTGTTCTGAGGTCTTGTTTGGTTCGGTATTACATTATTATTGTAATTATTTTAACAGAATACCAGTCATGCTCCTCTTAAATCACTAAAAGCTCTTTTATTTTTCTCCTCCCTTCTGTGCATACTTGAACTAAAATAGTGTCTGGCCAAGCCTTAGCTGGTCAGACGATGATCCAGGCTGCCATGTGGTATGGATCTCAGCTGGGGCCTGGCACTGCAGTAGGACTTGGTGTCTGTCCCTGCAGCATCTGCCCGTCTCACAGGTCTTCCCCAGGGTTGGGATCCCATATGGTCCCTCCTCAGAGGCACTCCTAGGTAACAGAAGTAAAATCTTGTATGGCTTTGGTACAGGAGTTTGGTAATGTGGATAAAGAAATTAATAATAAGGGATTAATAATTATCTGACAGGACAGTTAGTTTGGTTTACTGATGCCAGTGCCTTGCCTCTGAGGGAGCAGGAGGTTATTGTGTGGCTGTGGTTGTTTGGAGTAAGCCCTGTCTGCAGATGGTCTCAGCAGTGCCTGGCATAACAGACAGCAGAGCTGCAGCTGTGGGTACCTCCTGGGGACTCGTCTTAGCTGGTGGTCAGCTCTGCACCCACACAAAGGTTGTCTGTCCTCTCCCCTGAGAGATCCAGCTCATGGTGTGGATCCTGTGTTTGCCCAGGACAGGGTTAAGTCTGAGAAAAGAGGAGCAGATCGTGGAGAGGGGAGCTGAGCCCTGGTAAATAGAGCTGAGAAGAAAACTTGCCCTGACAGTGGCATTCCTGTGAGATGATAAACTTTGCTGACAAGTGGAGGTCACTGTCAGGCTGAGTCGCTGGGTGATTTCCACAGTACATGAATGTGATATGACCTAGTGAAACTCTGGTCCCAAAGACTGAAGGCTGAAAGTGTTTCCTTTTGCATTTCTTGAGCTGCTCTGTTTTTTTTTCTACAAGTTATAGGTGTAGCAGTGGATGCCTCTCGTGGTTCTATGTTCACTTTGATGTGTGGAGAGGAGCTGAATGCCTCTGCTGTCCTCTTGGCAGGACAGAAATGGAATGCATTAAGCGCTTGTTGATCTGAATAACAAGGGCTCAGTGAGATCGATGTGCATTAGTTATTAATGGCAGTCTTTTATGAATAGCAATAGCACAGACATGGCCAGTCTTGAAATAAAGAAACTTTATAGGAAAATGTAATGAGCTTTGTTAGAAAAAGCTTTGCAAATCTTGAGTTGAAGAGCTCAGGAGTTAAAATGTTTTTAAGAGTTGTCTGGTGCCTCTGTTAACTTCTCATAGCAAAATTAAACTCTTAAACATCCTGGAGGAAGAAACCAAAAAGTCCCAGAGTCCATCTGCCACTTACTCTGTTGTGTCTCATTTGTACAGCAGCAGTTTGGGGTGAGAAATTGAAAGAACAGGGAGCAAAAGAGGCTTGGAGCCAACGAAACAACAGATAGATGAAGCAGTCCCATAGTCAGGCCACTAAGCATGATAGAAAGACATTTACTTGCCCCCCATTTTTCAGATATATCTGGCATCTGTTGGAGGAAAAATCCAGTGACAGTCTTGCTGTGCGCCATACTGGACCTGAGCCACTGATTCCTCCAGCTCCCGCTGCAGGAGCCAAAGAAAGCTTCAGAAATGACTCTCAGCAGCACGTCCAGAGTGGAGCAATTTTTAGCTCTTCTCATGCTGAAAGCTGTCTCCCCTTTGAGACTAGAGCCAAAGATAGACTAAATGAGCAAACCTTTCATAAGAATTCAAGGGTTGCGGGTGGTTTCCCTGATATTTTATTCCTCAGCACAACCATTTTCTTCCTAAAGTTTCCATGATAAAATATTAGTTGCCACTTAGTTCAGTGCAAAGGCTGGAGAAATACTTAATGGCTGAGACTTTCTGTGCTGACTGTATTTCTTAGTGAGATGGGGGAAAGAAAGAGGAAGAATAAGCTGATGTTTTTTAATGTAAACTTTCTCAGTTTTGGCCAGCCTTCCTCCCAGGATTTTCAGGGGATTGGTTCTAACCAGCCTATTCAGTGCAATGGGAAAAGTGATTTTGTGGCAGAAATACCTTCTTTTTTTCTCAAAGGCTGTACCACAACTGCTTGAGGTCTCTCGCTCCAAATGCCTGAGCCTCTTGGTGCGTGGGAGCTCTCACCGAGGGGAAGGGAGGGGTGTGCACAGGTTTCCTCGTGCAGAGCTGCCGTCTGCTCTCCAGCAGGCAGCTTTCTGTGGGTTGATGAGCTGCACAGCCTGGAAGTTGCCCAGTGGCTGGTTTTGTGGTCACTGGTGCAACCAGCCGAGGTAAAAACAGGGTTTTTCCAACCGAAAAGCCATCGGTTTCCTCAGCCCTCTCCTGCCCCTTCCCTGCCCTTGGGTGGACAGCAGCGGCTGGGAGCTGGGTCTGCTCTGAGGTGCTCCAGCTTCTTCTGTGAGCCCGTGTTGTGCCTCTTGCCCCCTCAGCCCAGGCTTTGCCTCGATTGGTGAATCGGGCAGCGTCTCTGCACGCCTGTCAGATGGAAAGAACCATTTTTTCCTCTCTCCATCAGAGATGGCCTTATCAGGCTGAGCTGCCTCAGGGCTTGTCTCTGCAAACCTGCTACATTGGATTAGCTCCCGTTTCTTCACATGAAAGGGCTGTGCGTGCGTACACATTTTCTTTAAGATTGAATTATTTGCAGTTTGGAGCCACGGTTGTTAATCTTGTGAAGGACAGGTGTTGCTTTCTTGTGAAAGGGTGTTTTCATGAAAGCTGCTCCATGCCTTTGAACAGGGAGATAACTCCAAGGGCTCCTCTGTGTCCCCACAGAGTCAATGGAGGATGGTAGACTGGGTCCTCTTAAATCCTGAGTGCTGTGGAGAAGGGTGCCAGTGAGAAGTTGTTTGGTGTTTCACTTCACATGTACTAGGGAAAAGCAAATTCAGTCACCAGGCACTAAGAAGGAGGTACAGCTTTTGTGGTGTATAATTCAGCTTACTGCCGGGGGGTGCTTAGGATGCCAAAGAGGCTGTGGAAGGAAGAAGCCATGAAGGTGCGTTCAGCGCAAAGTTAGCTCTTTTGGTGTGGGAAGCTGGGAGCTTCCCAAAGGAAGGAGCATTTGCTGTGGGTGCAGCTTCTGTTCCTCCACCTTAGCCGCCGGCCAGTGTCAGAGACAGGTATGGTGGCACCTCACCTCCATGTCACCCAGATGAGCTGGTGTGGGGTAGCCCTTGTGTTGCTTGCACAGGGCGATGTGTCGCTGGATCGCTCGCTTCTTGCAGCTCCTCGCTGTCTCCTGGCACGGGCTCAGCCTGGTCCCTAGCTGGAGAGCCCCAGAGGGTGTGGGAGACACAGGGAGGGCAGTCTGGTCCCAGAGCAGAGGATCTGAGTGGAGTAGCTGCAGGGAGGAGAGTGGTGCTTGTCCTGGCTGCGTTTTTGTAAGTGGTGCCGCTGCTCCATCAATGAGGCATTTGATGAACTGTTTCCGTAGAGCCCCGAAGACGCTGCGTGCACAATGCAGTTGGGTCAGGGAGCATGTCTCAGGAGACTGAGAGGACACGTGAGGAGCCTGGCAGGCTGTTGGGTATTAGGAAGGCATGGTGCCTTCCGGACACTGGTGTAGCATTGCCGCATGTCCAGAGCCTGACTGGTGTGGTGTCTCTTGCTGGTTTGGGTTTGGTTTTTTTTCACATCTCTGAAAATTGTCAGATTTAGCAGCAAAAATCCATCCCATGACGAAACACACAACGCTACAGCTTTTCAGGAACTGGCAGAGTCTCCTGGTGCAGAACTCTTAACAGCAAAGGTCACCCTCCCTGCCCTGTCCTCCCTGCAGAGCTCTGCCAGCTCCGCTTCAGGAGAGCAGGCCACTGCCGAGCTGCGTAATCCTTAGCACGGTCTCGGCGATGGGATCGCATCTGCGCCTCGGAGCCTGACATCAAGAAATAACCTTCCTGCCAAGGACGCCTCTCACTCGCTTTGCATACACCGCTGCTTTTCCAGGGGAATTCTGCCTCCCTTCATCCCCATTCATCGCTTCTGCTTTTTGGAGAAGATTCCAGCACTGTCGACTGGAACAAGCACAGATTACTTGTCCTTTTCATCAGACCATCTGTTCCATCTGGACTTCTGTCCTTACAAGAAGCAGTTGGCACCATTCGCATCTTCCAGCCAGCAGAAAGTTGCCTCTGTGTGAGGCAGAAACTCCCAGGAGATTCAGAAATCCTCTCTTCTGTTGCTTTGCCCTTCACAGTAGCACTATGTGCTAGCTCTGGTCGTATTTAACACAGCAAAGCACTTTATTAACATCTTCAGTCTCCTACCATCCCATGTCACTCCTTCAGTGTTACCATCATGTTTCTCTTTAGCTAAGACAGTCGTTCTTCTTTCCTCCATCCTCCTCTGCCCTGGCAGGTTTTATCACCGTGCCATGTCAGGGGGGTTACGCGGCGTGGGGACAGGGGTATCTGCTGGCCGAGTGCCATCTCTGGTGTGCAGACTTCACGTTTGAGATGCCATGTCAGCAGCTGGGTGTTTTGTGCCTTAAACGGTTGTAGGTGTTTGGATGGGCAAGTCCCACCTAGGGAAAAATGCCTTCCGGGTTCAGGTCTTCCCCTTCCAACGGGAAAACCCCAGTGTGTGAATTCAAAGTTGCCTTTGCTGACCCCATGTAGCTGGCATGAGGTGGAGAATAAAAGCATGTTCTGTCTTAAAAAGTTGCCTGCATCTCGTATGCACTTCTCCTGGCCCCTCTGACGGTTACTCCTGCTGGAAACAACGCGTACTTCAAGTAGGCAATGATTAACAAGTTCAGGATGTGTTTAAACAATGGTCTTGACCTCACATAAACACCTTTCACCATAAAGGAGGAGGGCGGCAGCAATGAGAGGTGGCTCATGGGGTGCTTTGTCTGCCCGGAAGCCTGCCTGCCTTACACACAGCCTTGTGTATCCGCTGCAGAGAGCAGCTCCCTGCCCCGGGCACCGCTGCCGCTCCCCGGTCACCCCGTCCTGCACCCCTGGAGGCTCCGGGCACAGACTGCTGGATCCGACCCCGCTCCGGGGCCCTGCGGGCTGTGGGACGGAGGACGTGGGGCAGCAGCAGAGGAGGAGGCTTTGCAGGCCGGTGTGTGGGCGATGCTCGAGCTGCCCTGTCCCGAGACGCCCCATCGGGGACCTTGCACTCACAGGCAAGCAGCCGGCTGCCTGCTCTGTCCCACCCATCCCTTGGCAGGGGCTCTGGAAATGCTGCAGCCTTCTCAGGCTGTTTAGGTTCTTGTCTTTTTTTAAGCTGCCGTTTTCCTGGAATCCCTGAGAAGGGCCTGGCGGGTCATGCAGGCTCCTTGCCGTTAACTCTCAAAACCCCCGTCCAAACCGTGGCGGTGCTCTGGTCTGCTGTGCTTAGTGCACCTGCTCCCCACTGGGGACAAACGGAACCCCAAAAGCCCAGACGGTGAGATTCTAAGTCATTGAAGGGCTTGCTGTGATCAGCCATGAGTCTTGTTGATAGTCCAGCTCATTCTTCCAGTGACAGAGATAACCTCGTGCTTTGCTGGGTCCCCCTCCCTTCCTCACGCCGATGCATTCCAGGCCGCGGGGCTGCAGATACAGATGGTTCATTGACACAGCACCGGCGTTGTCACAACACCAGCTCCTGCTGCAGTGTCCCACTTTCAAGCAAGATTGGTGTGAAGGGCAACTGGACCCGTGGTTGTTCTGGCCGTAGCTGGCATCCGTCGGTGGTGGAGCACAAGTTCTTAGGTGGCTCCCAGGCAGCTCTGCAGCTCATTGACTTTCAAATGTTAATGAATCTTGCTGCCTCTGGAAAGATACTTGTTAAATGATCCTGGCCATCAGAGACTGCTCAGTTCCCAGAGCAGGGAATGTGTGCCCTGCCCTGCCTGTCATATACTTCAGCCTTGAGTGAGAGAAGTCCATTCTGTGGCCAAGAGTGACAAATTGGCCTGCTTGTAGGGGTGAGGCTCAGAGATTTGGGCGGGGGAGAAGGGGAGGAGTTTTCCCTTGTTGAATTGGTCATTTCATGCAAGTTTGGATCCGTTGCAGAGCTCCAAACGTGCATAAATAAGAAGCTCATTTCTTCTGAGCAAAGTAGGAAAATGATGAAGTTGTCTTGGTTGGGAGCTGAGGGCTCGGGAGGGAGGGGAAGGCTGTTCCAGCCAGACACAGTCTCCCTGTGCTCCCACAGCAGCCTTCGCAGAGGGTGGGGTTTGGCTGGCTCCTGAACTTTCAGCAAAAGCCAGCGGGGCAGCTCAGAAATCACTGTTTCCCCCAAACACAGCAGTCCTCACAGGGCAGCACACCAGACTGCTCACAGGTTTAGCACCAAGTCACGTCCTCTGAGCTGGGAAAGCTGGCTCTGTTGTTGGAGCGTGGCAAGGGAGGCTGCCCTGTGGAGTGAGTCCATGGAGGGATTTGGTTTGTTCTTCCTGGGATGTATCTAAAACAAATTTTAAGACTGGCCTCTGGGATTTTTCTCTTCCTTCCAGATAAGGAAATAGTTCCTTCTTGATAGATGGAGTCCAAGTAGCAGTTCAATGCTGCAGAACTTCTGGAGGCTGCTTTTGGAGTGTTGTATAGCTTGTGTAGCCCCCAAGGTGTGGAAACCAGATATCACAGTAAATGACCCCTCCCAGTCTAGAAGTCTGATCCCCCAACTCAGTCTATTGTGGGTACGGGAAACCAACTGCAGAACGTGCTGCAGAACTGGAACCAGCTCTCAGTGTTTCTGCACAGAAGGAGGCTGTTCAGTGGCTACTTATTAATGACACATACTGGTCTGGAACACCTTTTTTAGGGGAAATGGGAATGAGCCCAATTTCCCCTCCCACTTTTTAATGAAAACAGCATCTTCTGCAGTGTAGTTGTGGGTTTATGTAGGATCTGAATGATGCTTTCCCCTTTGCCTTTTCACTTCTTTCTTTTCATCTCTATTTTCTAATGAGATTAATGGTCATTAGACTGTGAAATGTAATTTGCCCAGAATACAGACCTCCCATTGTACACGGCTTTCTGCTTGCCAGACGATCCCTTTGGAGCATGACATCTGCTTTCATCTGCTACAATTTCACCCCTGTTAATGTTTGAAAGCTGGAAGGTCTTCAACAGAATGTTTTGACTTTTTTTTCCCAACAGGGGAAACTGGCCTTGGTAAGTCCACCCTCATGGACACGCTTTTCAACACCAAGTTTGAAGGTGACCCAGCATCTCACTCACAGCCTGGGGTGCAGCTGAAATCCAATACCTATGACCTGCAGGAGAGCAACGTCAACCTCAAACTGACTATTGTCAGCACAGTGGGCTTCGGGGATCAGATCAACAAGGAGGACAGGTGAGTGCAGGGGGAGAAAGGCTGTATCATGACCTGGTTTTCTCATGCAGGTTCTCTCCCTGTGCCCTGCTTGGGCCACACTGCACTGTAAAATTTTCCTCCTTCCTTCTTCTGTGTTGTCCTTGTCATCTCTGGGATGAGACAGGAGACAGGTAGAAGGGAGGACAGAGGCTGTGGTGTATCAGCACTGCTCCAGCTATCAAAGCAGCTTTTCTCATGCTGTCAGAGCTATGTGTGCCCTGATGCCAGCCTTCTGCCCAGATTTGTCTGGTGGGAAGAGCGGAGAGCATCTGTGCTTGTTTCTTTGTGCTCTGCTGACCGCAAGCTTCCAACCAAGCCCCCAGTGTGGTCTGGTGACCGTTTGGCTTAACACTTCTGACAGGGCTCTTCCCTGTTGCCAAAGGGAGCACGATAACTGTGCAGTGAGATAGGTGGGGGAAGGATCTCTGGCAGCTCACGCTGGAGCGTGGCAGTTAAGGGGTGTGCAGGTCCATCAGACTGTCTTGAAGGAGTGTCTTCACAGAGGCATTGGCAGGTGGGATTTGCTTTGTTGTGGGTCTGTTAGATTTCCTCTTTAGTCTTTTTAAGATGCCCCATCATCCTTTACATCGTGAGTCTTTCCTTTAAAAAGCCTCTCAGCCTCACATTTCAGAGTGTGAGTCCACTTTCCCTGGAGAGGATGGTGTGTCTCCTGTCCTCTGCTGAATCTCAGACAGGCTGCTAGAGCCTGGTGTAGGATCACCTCTCCTTGTCAGTAGTGCAACTTCAAAATTTCTTACAGGTGGGGAGGAAGGGACATAGTGAAAATTGGTCTTGGGAAGTGAAGTCTAGCAAGCAGCTTGTTTCTTAAAAGCAGGGGAAGGAGCGCTGTCTGTTTATCTCTCTGACTACAAGATGTGTAACTTTTATTCCCTCCCTTTCACCAAAGCTATAAGCCCATTGTTGAGTTCATCGATGCTCAGTTTGAAGCCTACTTGCAAGAAGAACTGAAGATAAAAAGAGTCTTGCACAACTACCATGACACCCGGATCCATGCTTGCTTGTACTTCATTGCTCCAACGGGCCACTCGCTGAAATCCCTGGACTTGGTAACAATGAAGAAGCTGGACAGCAAGGTAGGCACCTTTAACTCTTACTGGGCAGGTTTGCAGCTGGTGGAAAGGCTGCTGCTTTTCCAGAGCACACCTTGAATAACTCTTATGCTAGTGGAGATGTCTGGGTTGGGAGATAAATCCTGTAGGTTTATTGAGCACTTTAAAGTTGCTGTAAGTTGCATTGCAACTTGGAAAAACTCCCTGGAGCAAAGCTGAGGACTTCTTACCACTCTCTTCCTTTCTAGGTGAACATCATTCCCATCATCGCCAAATCTGATGCCATTTCCAAGAGTGAGCTGACCAAATTTAAAATTAAAATCACAAGTGAACTGGTCAGTAATGGGGTTCAGATCTACCAGTTCCCAACGGACGATGAATCAGTGGCAGAGATAAACGGAACAATGAATGTAAGTCACTTGGTGCTTCCTCCTCTCCCAGAACAGCATTGTCACTGTAGGGGTTGGTGGCCCATGCTGGGGTGCTTCTTGAATCCACTTTCCCTTTTATTTTGTGTCTTAAAACTAGAGGATTTCACAGGGATCCCATCCTTGTAGTGTCATCCTAGGCTAGCAGAGCCACATGCTGGTCTACTGCCTCTCTGGTGGGCTTTTCTAGTAAGGAAGCAGACTATCTTGTAACCCCTTCCTTGCCCCTCAACAAACAGGCATTAGGACATGTAGAAAATTGTTCAGATGGTGAGGCCTGGCTGTGTGAAGCCTGGCCAGAGGCTTCACTGGGCCAGCTCTGGTACTCCTGTCTGCACTGAGTTGCTGGTTTATTATTGATCAAATTACTTAGCGATGTCTTTGGTCTGGTTTGGCCTTTTGGCTCTGGTGCTGTTGGCCAGAACGGATGGGCAGTGGGGATACAGTGAGGCTGGTTAGAGCTGTGACTTCTCTTGAGCTGCATCCACGTGCTGATGTGAGAAAGAAAGCACAAGGGTGAGACCAGCGGTCTGTCCAGTCCAGTGGCACTTCTCTTCCCTAAATGTCTGCTTTTGGTTACTTTTGGTGTAACTTCTCCCAGATACTTCCCCAGTGTGTAACCCCATATAACTCAAGGGCCTCTCTAGATTTCTGTCCCACATATGACCTGATACCCCTCCCACCAGTGAACTTCCAGGCTCCTGTGGCAAAGACTTACACAGCTTAACCAGCAACTTGTGAAAAACAGTACATGACTTGAGCCAAACATGTCTCGAGGTGCCTGCAGGTGCTCATTCAGGCTCTGGCACTCCCAGCATTGTGGCTGCTTGTCTGTGACTCCCTGAAGATGGATCAAGCTGTCCTTTGGCCTCTCTGGCAGCACATCCTGACCACACTCCCATTTCATTTTCCAGAAGGCTTTTTACAGGAAGGCAAGTTGGGGAAGTTGCTGGCTTAGCTCTTGTTGAAGTACAGGTCTTTTGTGTTGTTTCTTGATCTAATATGAGTAGTTGGAGAGTGTTGTGGAGAAGCCTGGAAGAAACATGGTGTTTGTCCTAACGTAAGAGCTGACAGTGATGGTTTCCTGGTCACAGTGTTTTTGTGATGGCATCTCTCTCAGTGCTTAGTGCTCTCACTGTGCAGGAATACAGTTAGTCCTGGAAACGAAGATGCAACATCACTCCATCCTCAAGAAGCCAGAGGTGTGATGACAGAGGAAGAAGTTCTCTCCTCTTGGCCCTTCCGAGGTGGAGGTAAACCTCTGCTCATCCTTCCATTCTGCTGTTTACACAGCTCCTGGGAGGGAATTGCTCTCTTGAGCCGTGAATGTTCTGCATTGTGTCAGCCACTGCACTGAAAGATCAACTCTTTAAATCCTCCATTAAACTGATATAATTACCAGGTTTATGGGGACTAAGCAGGACAGAATCTGAATCTGATCAAGGCAGTTTTGCAGACTTGAAAATTTGTATCCAAACGCTGATTCTATTAGAAACATAAGACAAATCTGCTTATGCTTCAGGTCAGGGGATGAGCTTGTGGAGGGACTGAGCCCAGTAAAAGTGCCAAGATGGTTTGATTTAGGTTTGTGACTTAAATTGTCAGTGCTAATCATGTTTAAAATTGAGGAATGGGGAAGTTTGATTTAAATCAGTTGCCTTAACCTTTGTGTTTGTACTTCTCTACAGAAAGCTTCATTGTCTTTGCCTGTTACAGATCAACATCTTTGAAAGGTTCAAAATGCAGTCTCCATGCTTAAGTAGTGCTTCTTGCTGTCCAGCAGCTTCTCTGGATCTGTTACTTTTTCTTTTTCTTTTTCTTTTTCTTTTTCTTTTTCTTTTTCTTTTTCTTTTTCTTTTTCTTTTTCTTTTTCTTTT
>WUAM01000395.1:10338638-10350555 GCA_024336885.1 Actenoides hombroni
TTTCTTTTTTCTTTTTTCTTTTTTCTTTTTTTTTTTAATTGCAGAGAAAATAGAGACTGGTCTTTTGATTACTTAGTGTTTTCTTATAACCTCCATTAGTTGTCTTTTGCGTGAAGAGTAAAATTAGGCTTTGAAATATGCAAACTCACTACTTCATTTGCATTTTGCTTTATTATATCCACTTGTGCTGGATGCATTAGAAATTTTTTCCCAGAGTATTTTGCATTCCAAATTGGCTTCTTAAACAGAGAAAATATTGCCTGTTCTGGCAGGAATTGATTAACTGAAGGATTTTTAATCTGTGCCATCATGATCAGAAACCAAAGTATTTAACCATGAACAAAAGCATCAAGTGGGGTATTTAGAAAATAATCAGATTAAAAAAATCTTCAGAACAAGATGCTTGATTTTCCTAGAAGCTGATGTGGTCTTTTTTGAGAATCCTGCCAAGCATATATTTACAAGTTCAGAGAAAGCACTGTCCAAAATTCATTAGGTCTCTTCCCATCTGGATGTTATTCTTAAATCAAGTAATGAAGACAAGCTCTCCTATTCTTTTAGCTCCCTATTGGCTTTTCCTTTTTGAATGAATTAGTCTGATTTCCGAAGAAAATATTCTTCCTGCACCTGCTAGTTAAATGAAACCACATGCAGCTACATGAACTGTCCCACGTGGTGGGAGCTGGGGCTTCCTTGCTGATGGGAGAGGGAAATCAGCAGCACTTTGCCCCAGCAAAGACAGCAGCCAAACAGTTGGTACCAGTGGAGGAAGTGACTCTGCTGTTGAAGGTAATCGGGCCCATGGACGGACGAGGTTCAGGCTGTGTCTGTGTGGCCATAGCCTGGTGTTCCTGCCACTGTCTCAGGTTGCCTCTCTTGCTCCCATCGCTCACTTTGTCCCGTGGAAATCCCCTTGCTTCACTTTCCTGGAGACCTGGATACGAAGCAAACGAAAAAGAATTAATAGCTTTGGGAGAAGCTGACCATGGGATACTCCTCATGGACAATATGAAGATGCCAAAAGAGAGATCTGGAAGCTATCACCCTGAAGTGGCAGGATCAGTGGAGGAGAGAAGTGGGCAGCTCCAGTGGGCTGAGGAGGAGAGAGTCCCCAGTGGGGGGCACATTGCCACTAGCAAACATTTGCCCGATCCTGTGTCCTGGAGGGGGAGTGGCTGGCCTGAAACCTCAGGCACCACAGAACTGCAATGTCTTTTCCTCTGGAAACAGCACTGTGTAGACCTGCAGAGGAGGCTGTAGCCTTTGTGGGGGGTTAGGACCCATGGAGTTTCAGAGTTTTCAGCAGCTGGACACAGGTACAGACCAGCTCCAGTGCATCTCATAATGATGAGCCCAACCTACAGTAGGTGAAGAGTCCACCCAGTGCCTGGCAGTAGCCAGCGTGTCCCTACCCCCATGGTGTGATGTCTCCAGTTCTTCCCAGAGCAGCCAAAGGCGGCCTGCGGCCCTTGCTCAGCCCTGGGGTCTCTGCTTGCCCTCTCTCCGCAGTGGCTGCACAAAGGGATGCGGCGGGATGGGCGAGGCCTGTTTGCAGCTGGTGGAGAGCTGGTGACCCTCTGCACAGGGACTGACGATGATTCTTGACCCCACGTGCAGAAATGTTTGTGGGTAACGCTGCTCCTTGTTTGCAGTCTCTCTTGAAGGCAGGAAAAACTACAGCTTGTAGGTATGAGGTGGCAAAGGATTCCTTTGAACGCTGGCTAGGGGGTTTCCCTCACATCGAGGTACGGAGGCTGGTCGGTTGGCAGCTTTGTTTCCTTCCCCTCCAGTGTTTTGTATCTCCTGCCCTTTGCGATTAGACAGCCCTCTGCTGCAAATTGGATTCCTTCAACCTGGGAGACCACTTTCCTTTTCCTGCTGCTTGGCCTTTCCCACGGGAACTCATCCTGCACAGAGCAGGCACAACTCCTGCTGGCCTGTGTCCCGCCAGACACTGGCCCCTCAGCCTGACTGCCAAGGTAACTCGTGTGGAGAGTGACTCGGGAGGCCCCAGTGCACAGAGCATGGCCCAGGATGGTCCCATCAGGCCGACCACCAGCCCCGCTTCCTCTGCACGTGTTCCACACAGAGCTGGGAGGCCAGTGACTAAGGGCTGAAGAGCCCATCTGTGTGGGTGCCTGTGGACGGTTCTGCTGGACGCGTAGTTTGGCTGGGGAGCCACGCTCGGGAAGCAGAAAACATCATCTCTGAAATGCTGGGCTTGTACCAGCTGCCATGAACTTGTCCAAGTTTTCTGATAACTGGTGGAATTAAACCTTCACTACCTGCTCTTGAGAGCAACCCAGGGACACTGATCTTCCCCAGAGTTGGTTTCCTGGGGCCCTTTTAATTGCCCAGCACTCAGTGCACGTTCGATGCTCTAGCTAACAAATGTCACTGCACGGAACTCAGCAGAAGGGGGTGGGTGCAGGGAGCTGGCAACTTTATTTTTAAGTGCTGAAACCTTGCACTTGACTTCTTTGCAGCTCGGCAGAATGCAGTAGAATTCCCAGGAGCAAGCGGAGGTGGGGAGAGATCTCACTTATTGCACAACAGATAAATGCAGCAAAGTATGATAGCTGTGTCTGGGGGCTTTGCTTGGCTGGCTGAGTTTGGGGAATAAGGAGAGTGTAAAGTGAGGTCTTCTGAGCTTCGAGGGGTGGCAGGAGTGTTGCTGTTCCAGCTTGGCTGAGCTTGCACTGGGCGAGCCTCTTAGTCTCTCTGGAGAAGGCAGAGAGTATCTTCTTTACTAAGAAGTGACTATATTTTATTTCTGACTTCTTGAAAAGCAAATCCCTCTTTTTCTTAGGCATCCTTCAGGTACTTCTAACAGCTGTACTCCATGTGTTTGCCTCAGCTTGAAGAGCATAAGAAGGCAGAGTTGAGCTAGCAATGCAGGTGTGCTCTGCTATCCCCAGGATCCCTCCTCAGGGGTGTGATCCCTGGATTTGGCCCCCTTTGTCCTCTAGCTATGCAGCTATCTAGCAGGGGCTGTGCGTAGCATCAACGTTATGAGGATTTTATAAAGCTATTGACACTCCTTTGGGTTTCTTGGAACCAGTTTTGATAAAGGAGTGCTGCAGGAATGCATCAATGGTAACTTCCTTCTCTAAGTGATACAGGAGCCAACAAGAAGAGGTGCTGTACTGGACCTTGTTCTCACCAGCAGGGAGGGGCTGATGGGTAATGTGGAGCTCAGGGCTGTGGTGACCATGAAATGGTGGAGTTTGAGATCCTTAGGGCAGCAAGGAGGGTGCACAGCAAGCTTGCTGTCTTGGACTTCAGGAGAGCATACTTTGGCCTCTTCAGGGATCTGCTTGGTAGCCCACCAGAGTTGCCCAGAGAAGTTGTGGATGCCCCGCCCCTGGAAGTGTTCAAGGCCAGGTTGGATGGGGCTTTGAGCATCCTGGTCTGGTGGGAGGAGGCAGGGAGGTTGGAACGAGATAATCTTTCAGGTCCCTTCCAACCCAAACCATTCTATCATTCTGTGGTATGATCTGGGAGAGGGGAGGTGCTGGGGGCAGACCTCAGGGCACACATGGATGCGGAGGCCGACCCGGTGCAAGGACACGTTCAGCCCTTCCTCTCCAGGCTGAAGCAAGTGGGGAAGAAAGAGGTTACTCTGGAGGTGAAGGAGGGACTTCGATCTCACGATCCGATAGACTGAGTTGTCTTACACTGCAGTGTGAGCTGAGGAAGTGGTGGGGGGATAAAACCAAGAAGGCTCCAAGACTTCTTTTATTGCTTCTGTGCTTGTGCAGATGTTCTCCTCAGCCACGGCCAGCCCCGGGACCGCGCAGCACGTTGTTGGAGCGCTCGTTCTGACGCTAGTCGTGCACTGGCTCACCTCACCCGACACCCTGGGCTGGGAGGATCAGCCAGGTAGAGGATATAGAGTGGTAGCGCTAACAAGGTTTCCAAAAAGGACCCTCCCTTCTCCCTGCTTGTCTTGGGCTAGTGGCCAGTGACTAGACTCCCTGAGATTAGCCTGTGCATAATGACTGTCTTGCTCAGTGGCTGTGCTAATCTCTGTGTGCTGGCAAGGCAGACAGAGCCCAGAGTGACTAACGTGGCCATCATTAAATGTGTTCCAGGCCCACTTGCCCTTTGCAGTCATCGGGAGCACCGAGGAGCTGAAAATAGGAAACAAAATGATGAAAGCTCGTCAGTACCCCTGGGGTACAGTGCAGGGTGAGTTGAGCTCTGGGATTTTCATGGCACAAATGGTGACACATCTGCCAGGAGGCAGTGGGGTCTCATGAGATGACCAAGGTCCTGCTGGACTTTAATATCTTACTGGGGATTTTTCTTTGTTAAGTCCTTGTGTCAGGCCTATAGTGACAGGCTGCTTTGTTCAGAAGGGCTGCTAAACTTGTTGGAGGAGTAGACAGATGGGGAATGTAGGAAAAGACCTTTGTTTCTGCTCCTGTCTTACTCCTTACTGTGTTTTCTTTCAGTGGAGAATGAAGCTCACTGCGACTTTGTGAAGCTGCGGGAGATGCTGATCCGGGTGAACATGGAAGACCTTCGTGAGCAGACCCACACGCGCCACTACGAGCTGTACCGGCGATGTAAACTGGAAGAGATGGGTTTCAAGGACACCGATCCAGACAGCAAGCCCTTCAGGTGGGATCCCTGGAGGAGACAGGAATGCTCAAGAGAGGCATAGTTGGATGTGCTCTCTGTGCATGTCCTTGAGAGCATGTAAAGAACCAATGCAGCAAGAAAACCTGCCAAGTCAGATAAATCCAGACTTCAGCAAAGGTGCCGGCTGAGTGAGAGAGGTGAAAACACAGAGAGGGTGTGCAGGATGGACTGTCAAACTGCAAGTAAAGGAGTAGAAATGTCAGTGATGCAGAGATACGGCAGCATCCCTCTAAACTAGTGTTTGTGGACAGCTGGTCTCTTGGAATTGCCCAACAGTCAACGTGCAGAAAAGTGCAGTAGCTTATAGACCCCAGATAGGGTTTGGATGAGGAAGACCTTGGGCACATGTGGGTGGGTGAGTAGCAGTATTCATGGTGAGGGCTCAGGGGAAGCAGGGTTGGTCCCAAGCGGTATCACTGGACTTTCCTTTCTTTTCAGCTTACAAGAAACTTATGAAGCCAAAAGAAATGAGTTTCTGGGGGAACTGCAGAAAAAGGAAGAGGCAATGAGGCAAATGTTTGTCCAGAGGGTCAAGGAAAAAGAGGCGGAGCTGAAGGAGGCTGAGAAAGAGGTGAAGACTGCACTACCTGTCTCTTCATGGTTGTGAGTGGTAGATCCGCTCCCAAATCGGTAGCTACTGCCAAATCAGTTTCTGCAGAGTGTGGCTTAGGCCTTTCCTGTCAAGAAGACTAAAAACTTAACTTGGGGTTCATGGAGACATTAAGGTGTTAATCCTCTAGGGCAAAACTGCGTTGCAGTGCTTGTAGTGTACGTCTTGCTGCACCATGGAAGTGCCATAGTCTTGATTCTGACAGAGACTTGCAGTGTGCCAAACTTCAAGGAGAGAAACAGACCCTGATATAAGCCTGTTACATATAAAAAAATACCCGTACGACTTCGTTAGCCTTGTGAAAAATCCATTAATTTACAGACCTTAAAGGAGAATAAGAGAGAGGCTCTTGGAAATGGGTTATTTTTTTAATTTTTTTTTTTGGTAATTATACTCTCTCAATCCTCTACAGTTAGTATGTGCACTGGTGCATCACTGGAACACTGCCTGGTTTGTAAGCTGCTGTGGAAGGAGACTTTTTCCTGCCCTTTTTCTACACTGTGTCTCAGCGCAGGGGGCTAGAAGTGATGTAGAGACCAAAGGAGACGAGCAGGCTCTGATCTCATGGGATCCTCCCATCTCCCTCTTTTCCTGTGAACAGAATATCTGGTAGTGCTGCTGGGTCCTGCTCACTTCTCTCCTTTCCCTCTAGCTGCATGAAAAGTTTGATCGCCTGAAGAAATTACATCAGGATGAAAAAAAGAAGCTAGAGGATAAGAAGAAGTCTCTGGATGATGAATTAAATGCATTTAAACAGAGGAAGACAGCAGCTGAATTGCTCCAATCTCAGGCTCAGCAGGCTGGAGGATCGCAAACTCTTAAAAGAGATAAGGAAAGGAAAAAGTAAGTGGCTAACCCAGTGGTATTTGCTTTTTGGTAGTGGTTCTCCTTTACTACTTTTCTGGGTGTTCATATCTGTCTCCCAACCTAGCCACTCCTTACTGGGGGAAGGTTTGCAGCCAGATCTAATCCCTAGTAAGGCTGAGCAGTAGCTGGAAGCATTTTACCTTCAGCTGTCATCCTGAAGAGCAGGGAGCAGTGCTAACCTACCTCATTGCTTGCTGGCAGCACGGGAGAGGATGAACTTGTTTCTAGTCCCTGAGATTCCCTGCTCCTTCCTTGGTCTGTCAGTGCTTGTAATGAAGTGGAACAATATTGGCCACCAAGGGTAGGCTGTGGGGAGCAGGGACATCCCACTACCTGCAGAGGGGGCCTGTCCTGCCTCAGGGTCTTATTTGTTTAGGTTGGGAAAAAGCTTATACTTGTGGAATATAACAAGGACGCTAATAGTCCTGAATTCTCAGATACGCAAAATGTAAGGCTGCAAAATGAAAGGACGGGTCATAGCTCCTTGTTAGTGCCAGTACTCTTCTCCAGCCCTAAATCAGCTTTTTGCCCTTTACAGAAAGAGTGAGAAATGCTGCGTGGCTTTAGCAGGAGTTCCCTGTGCCAGGGAGTGGTGTGACAGGATCCAGCCCCTCGTCACGGTCCTGCAATCTGGGCCATCTGCAGTTCCCATCCCAGGCTCCTCATGCTCTGCATTGCTCAAAAGCAACCAGCTGTACAGCTGAAACAGTCCTCCCAGTTCACCCAGCAATGAGCAGTTCCTTTTCTTCTCACTGTGGTACATTTCCCATAACAAAGCACTGTGCCACATTAGCATGTGTACAAAGAGTGATGTGCAGATAAATGAGGGCCTGGTTTCTGTTCTACTGCCATAATCCCCTCTCTGCACATCCTTGGGGCAAATCTAGAGTAAATCTTGCCCACGCTACACAGTCTTAAGTACATGGAGAGGTGCTGTTAATATGAACAAAATGGCACATGGCCAAAGAGCTGACAGGATTGTTTGTCAGGGAAAATAGCCCTTGACTGTTAAACTTGGAATCCAATGAGACGGGAGAGGAAAAACCCCATAACCAGAATGAGATCCTGGTTTAGTCTCTTTAGGTTTGAGCTGGAGCTGCTTCAATGTCAACATTCTTTTGCGATGAGCAATTAGTGCTGCCCTTCCCTCGCTTGTCCGTTCCTTTTTCCACTGCATATTTTGATTTGCCCTTTTGAATTACCTTCAGGGGGTTTTAATATCTTTTCATTCGGAGGAGCCCAGGACCGACTGGGGACAGACTCCTCTCCCCAGCATGGACTGTGTGAGGAATACACAACTGAGCTTAGAGCCCTCAGACATCTGCACGCTGAGGACTGCAGCCCTGGGATTGATTAGGGTCAGGAATGCAGAAAAGGGAGATGACATACCCTATAGTAAGCAATTAGTTGTGGTGGCCCAAGTCACACTCTTGTTCCTAGAAACAGTTCTAATGTTGGAAGAGCTCCTTCACACCAAGCACATTCATATGGAAAAGCATTTGGTACCATCCTTGTCAGCTAGGGACATGGAAAGGCACGGAAAACTCCACGGAAGAGATAGGTCAGTGCTTAAGTCAGGTTTGGGGAGGTATTAGGAGCCCCATCTCTCCTCCAGTAAAATAGCTGTGTTAGAAATGGTGCTGCTTTCTTTACTCTGTAACTTCTCCAATAGTCCTTAATAATTCATTTCTGTATTTAGATCATAAACATCTCTAACAATCCATTAATTTCATAAGCTGTAGCTTAATTGTATCTTGTTCAATAGTGGCTGGCAGAACACTAGTGTTTTTCTTTCACAGGTGAGTCTTTTAAACCCAAGAGCTGTAATTTACACTAATCATGACCTGGTTTCTTATTTATTTATTTAATTAATTTATTTTGTTGTTACATCATCATCATCATCAGCTCTGACATCTATGCTGTTTTACAGTTAGCTGCTGTTTGGCTGCATGGTGCATGAGGCACATTGTCCTGGTAAGCGTCATTAACTAATACAGACCTCACAGGGGGATCACTTACACCTCCTAAAAAAGCAGAGCCTCTGCAAGCCCAGAAGCCTCTAAGTATTACCTCTGTCTTCTCTGCTTTCACCCTTACTACACGTGCTCTTTCAGGACCTCTCTATATGTGCAGTTGTAGAAAAAGGATGAAGTTAAGTCTGTCTTTAAAGATTCTGCAGAGTAAAATGTGGAGAGACTCGGTATTAGGATATGAACTGTAGAGAAAATAAGCATTAGGTCCTCCTCTTTTAAACCTTCCCAGCACTTTGTTGGCTCTGTTTTCTTTTTTACTTCTCCCTTAAAAATAAATTATATTCCTTCATCACACAGGCAGTGTTGATACTATGGCAACAATTGCTATGGAGATGTGGTGCTGGTGATAGAACCAGCTAGCCATGAAAATGTCTTTTCCCCCTCTCCTTCCCTCCCACCCCTCCAAGTTGTGGTGTTAACTTGTGCTTGCTGTGCATGTGAAGGTAGATGCAAGGCTACTTTCTATCCCTCCCTTCACATACTAACAGATGGGAAAATCTGCCAAATCTAGAGCTTTCCTTTGTCCCAAAGCACCAGAGAATCTCACCAAACTCTGTGTGTGTGTGTGTGTGTGCGTGTACATATATATATGTATGAGGGGGTGTTAAGCTACTGCTGAGTAACCAAACCAACATTCAGCTACTGACCAGTTAGAGTTGGTTGTCCAAAACCACAGCAGATAATGTATCCGGCCAATATTTAGCAGATAAAGACTGAGTATTTAGCAGATAATAAAGGCTCTGAAGAAAGACTGAGAGACTTTACGACATTCTTAACCGTCAAACGGGTCACCCATGGCTTGGCTGTTCAGTGGTAGCAGCCAGACACAGACCCACACTCCTGGCAGCCGTGCCAAGCGTGCCCGTGGTTAGTGTAGGGCCAGCGATAGAAGATGACTGTGTTCAAGATGTGTCCAGGAAGCCCGACAGAGCACTTCACCCCTGAAAAAGGCCAGTTTCCAAGGAGTTCTGCCGAGGTGTGGAGAGTTCCCACTGGATCAGAGCCCTATCAGGGGTGTTATGCTGTGAGTCCACTCTGCTCCAGTTGCTGTGACTCTGCCCAGAGCATCTCTGCCTTCATGTGAGCAGGGATGTAAGGCGGCCACACAGTCACGGGCAGGCTTGTGGAACAGATAAGGTTGCACAAAAGGGTTAACAAGCCTGGCCCTAAGCAAGAGTCTGCAGTGGGAAGTGCTGGCATGTATTGGAAATTGAAGGCTCAGTTAAACAAAGGTGTGTGAGAAATGCACCTGCCTGGCAGGAGAGCAGCATCCTCATTAGGGTTATTAGTTAAGCTGCTAATGACCATGGTTTACTTACAGCTAGGTTGAATGTGTTTAATTGAATCTTTCCAATTTGTTTTTGATTTCTGATGAGAGGAAAAAGAAAGCTCTCACAGGAGTGTCTTTCTTCTTGACGGAGCAGCAACACTTATTATCCAAGGCAAGGGTGACACCACCCCGGGTGCACAGGTCTCTCGGTGAAGGCACCTGTTGGAACAGCACCACTGACTCAGAAACACCCTCAAAACTCACCCTCAAGCCCACCCTTCCCTGCAGACAAAGGCAGGATTTACATTCTCTCCAGGATACAGTCCAGACTAACTTACAGTCTGCCCTTAAATAGGGAAAAGCTGATTCCAGGATTCCTCCCCTCTTAGCTCCACTAAAGGAAATGGAAAAGCAAGTAAACATTACGCTGGCAGCGAGAGGCATCTGAATTTAATTTCAATGGGATGTTCCACTTAACAGAAGAGCTTCAGAAGGGTCTCGCACTGACTCAAACTGGAGCTTGCAGTCGTCTTGAGCAGCCCTCTTGAATGAATGTCTTTTGCTGCCAACGGTAGCTCTAAAACAATGAAAAGAACAATTCTCTGCTTATCAGGCTCTGAACGTGGAAAAATAAGCTCAAAGAATAACAGCGTTCCCTCTGGTGCGGAGCACGGAGGCAGAGCTGAAGTGCAGTTCGAGTGAACATCACTGGTTTGTGTTGGATTGCTTTTGGCAGCGCTCGTAACTGGACCCTGTTGTGTGGCCAGCTTTGAATCGAATGCCGTGCTTTGTTCCCGCCACACAAACGCAGACAGTGCCCGCTTCAATGGGCGGTTGTCCTTGCTAGATTAAATATGTATATATGGTACCTCTGCAGAATGCAGAAAAACACCCTCCATATTGATCCATACAGTACTGCAGGGCTCCACTGTTCTGCGAGGATACAAACAAGCCACAGTGGATGTGTCAGTAGCTTGCAAAACTGTGAAGGGATTGTTTTGGAAAAGAAATTCGATTCATCCCACTGCTGAGCATGCGTGTGTGTGTGTGCAAGTGTGTGTCTGCATAAAGCATGTTTTGTAATCAAATTAAACCTTATTAACACCAATGTTTCTTTTGGGGGGTGTGTGTGTGCGTGTGTTAGGAAACATTTGTATTCTGTTTGGTTTTGGGTTGGGTTGGGTTTTTTTTGTCATTAATCCATAAAACCATTAATCTGCCTTTTTCTTTCATTTTCAGTTCGGGTTTCCTGTAGAACCTTTCCCTTCACACCAGAAGCGAATGCCCCCACACGCGGTTAACACCCAGCTATGCCACTGTGCCTCTTTGCTCACCTTTCCTCATTGCTCCCTTCCCGCGCTCACCGGTTTGTTTTGAGCAGGAGTCCCCCCCCACCCGTGGCTGCTGCTCTGGGCTACCCTTCCTCTGGGCTACCCTTCCTCTGGGTTGCCCTTCCTCTGGGTTGCCCTTCCTCTGGGTTACCCTTCCTCTCATGAAGAACTCAGCACCAGCCCGGGTGGAACTGGCAAGAGAGGCTCCTTGCCAATAGCTCTTCCCCTCAGGGGTGCTCACAGTGTCCCCTCTTCTCAGTTGCTTGGCTTTTTGTCCCTCGCCTCCCTGTCGTGAGGAGGGCTACGTGGGCCCAGAGCAGGGCTGCTTGGCACTGTGCGCTCGCCCCTGCTGCGGGGCCGCCCCGACTGCCACCCACTGCTGCCCTGGGCTGGGCCGAGCTGTCTCCAGGGGCCTGCTGCCCTCTCCCCTTTTCAGTTTGCCACCTCTAACCCCGCGTTACCAACCCCCCGCTGCCGCCTGCGACTCAAATTTAATGTTAAAGGACTTTTTGCAAAACTCCACACCCTCCCAGGCACAGGCCTGAGTCCAAAGCTCTAGTCCCCAGGCTTGGGGGGTTCTCCAACTTGGATCCACGGTTTGCAACTAAGTGTTCTCTGAATGCTGCAGGGGTCACGAAGGATGTCTTGCCTTGTCTCCCTCTCAGTGTGCGGGCCTGGATGCACATCCTGGATCCAATCTCAGGGAAAGCTGGTCACCCTGCTGTACATATCAGTGTTTGTGAAGAAAGATGATGATGTTTCTTTGACTTTCTTCTCAGTGATTCCAACAACTTCTGGTTTTAATGCAAAAAGTGTTACCTTTTTTTTTTTTCATTTGGCCTCTGTTCAGAAGCGTACAGATGCTGGCAGGTTGCTTCTCGTAGTTTCTATTCAGCAAAAGCCTTCTTTTACTGCAAGATTTGCACTAAAAAGGAGGGTGTTTTGCTCACTAGAGCCAGGAGTTTACTCTGGCCAAGTGCAACTCTGGTTTGCCTACAGGTGTCTTCTTCTTTGTGTATTTCCAGATGAGTTGTTTTTAAATAAAGACTTCATCAGACAGTGAATTCTGGTTAACATTTACTTCTTTTTTTTTTTTTTTTTTTTCTTTTTTATTTATTTATTTATTTATTTTATTTTGTTTTGTTTGTTTGTTTTCTTT
>WUAM01000395.1:10353902-10372956 GCA_024336885.1 Actenoides hombroni
CCACCGGCGAGACCGGCCCCGCAGGGCCCTGGGACCGTCCGCCGAGCCGCCGCCCGCCATGCCGCCGCCGGAGCCCGAGCCGGTGCCCGAGTCGGTGCTGGAGCAGTGGCGACAGTACAACGAGACCGAGCGGCAGTGGGGGCTGCGCCGCCGCTTCATCCTCCGCCACCTCCACGGCTACCCCGGCGCCGCCATCGACCAGCTCCTCTCGCTCTCCGTGCTCTGGACCAACCACGTCTTCATGGGCTGCAGGTGAGGGGCGGCCGCCCGCGGGCCGGGGAGGCCGAGAGCCCGGGCTGGCCGCAGCCGGCCTGCCGGGGCCTGGGCGCCGGCTGTCAGCCGGGTTCCGCAGCGTCCCCCGGGGGCTCCGCGGAGGCGGGGCCGGGGCCGCCGGCGGGAGAGGGGATCGAAGCTGGAAGCCGCTGTCTGGAGCGGGGCCGGGCTGCCCCCGCCGCCGGGCAGGGGGAAGGAGTTCGGGGCTCCCTCCGGCCGCTCCCCGCGCCTCCCGGCTCGTCTGCTCGGCGGAGTCTCGTCCCCAGCTGCTTTTTAGAAAGCAACCCCGGCAGAGCTGGGAGGGAAGGGGCTGAGGTGGGAGAACTTCGGTTCCTGGACAGTTTTCTTTGCTGGAATACGTGTGTCTGTGTTTGCGTGCGGAGGGGAACCAGCTGCTGGAGAAGCACATACCCGTTTGGAAAGTAGTTCTCGATGTCCCACCCCCGAGGACTCAAAGCGTGTGCTATTGCGCTTTGTAATTTAAGGCAGAAGAAAATAAATGCAGCCTGTACGATCCCCTTAAAGCTCATTTTTTTCCAGAGGGAAATAGAACGAAAGGGGTTTCCCAACATCAGGATGACTGTTTATGTGTAGAAACCACCGTACTGTAGCTAGGAAGGTTGTGGAGAGCTGCAGAAACGTCACCCACATCCCGACTGACGCTTTTGGATGTTGTGAGTATTTTTAACTGGACATGAGGCTTTAAAGCCAGAAGCAACTGCCCAGCGACTGACTTCAGCAAGTTGTGCAGTGATGGAACAGCCTGTAAGCACAGAAGGGCATCTGGTTTGACTTCATTAACGTCAGTATCCCAAAGCCATGCTGGGGTGT
The DNA here is from genome assembly GCA_024336885.1 of Actenoides hombroni. Classification (NCBI taxonomy): domain Eukaryota; kingdom Metazoa; phylum Chordata; class Aves; order Coraciiformes; family Alcedinidae; genus Actenoides; species Actenoides hombroni. The sequence continues at coordinate 10,355,007 of WUAM01000395.1, forward strand.
AGTTTGTGTCATTTGTGCAGAGCCAAGTGAACATCTGTAAATGTGTAGCTGTGGGTCTTCTTATTTCTTTCTGGTCCAAGTACAAAATTATTCTGCTCTGCAAGTGCCAAAATTGACCATAGTTTTAAAACAGCTTCAAATTCCAAAGCTTGAGTAGCGTGTTAAAACTGAGCACATCTTCTTAAGGTAGAGTCTGTTTGGCCCATTACCTCATCTTAACTGTTTATGTGCTGTCTTAATGGAGGGGTGTCTTTGTGAGAGTGCTTGGGGGAACCGGCACCATACCAGAGCTACAGGTGCTGCGACCAGAAGGGAAGAACTATGTGGCAAGATCTCAAATCCTAAAAAGACGGTGGGGTTTGAGCCTGCGAGCACACGTCCTTTCCCTGATGAACATCTCTCTCTACCTGCAGCTCTCGGGGGAGGCACGAGCAGTAGGTTCAGGCGTGATGCGGCGCGGAGCCGTCGTCGCCAGGGATGCTCCCCCAGAGCTCGCGTGGCCCACAGACGTGAACGCACCGCGCTGTTCGAGAGCGACTGGCAGCTTTATTTAGAGCTGTCTGGGGTAGGGAGGGGACCCACAGCATGCTCTGGAACAGCCTCTCGCTGCTTGGGAAGAGCGGTTGTTGCTGTATCAAGCGAATAACTTCAAAGTTAGGGGGATCTTTGTTGTTTTAAGTTTGTTGGTTGGCTTTTGGGTTGGTGGTTTCTTTGTTGTTTTATTGGGTTTTTTCCAACATTGATCACTTGGTAGGTGAAGACAACCTGTTTGTCAGAGTAAGTACCAATCAGAGTCTTTGATGAGGAAACCCGAGGGAGAATTTCTGCTGAGGGATGATCTGGAGAATATCCAGCAGGCTTAGAAAACATGGTCTGTGAGGAAGGAGTTAAGTAATGGGATTCATTTAGTTTAGGGGTGGATGAGAGAAGATGCCTGTGTTCTCAGGTATGTTACAGGTGGCTGCAGAAGGCAGGGGGCAAGGGGAGCATGATGGCGCAGGGCAACTGCCATCAGGGTAAGCTGAAGTGTATTGTATGTAAGTCACACCAAGGAGACTTCAGTTAGGCACTGGAGGCATGGGATTCCTCTGCCTCCACATGCAGTCTCCACAGCTCGAGATTTCTAAAGGCCAGGCTAGTCAAACACATACTGGGACTGGTTCATCTTCCCCTGGGTAGAAATCTGGACCCCAAGCATCTTCGTCCTTTGTGAAGAAGAGCGACACACTCATGTCAAATCTAACGCTGTTCTTGCATCCTGCTGGAAAAGGGCAGCATCCTGCATGTTCCCGTCATGCTCTCGTCCCTGTAAGTCAGAGATGCCCACCCCTCTCCCTTCAGGCTGCACGAGGATGAGGTACCACCACTGTCCACCTCCCTTTGATGATTCCTTTAGATGTCTCCATCCCATACATGGTTACTCTGCCTCTCTGCTGGAGCTGAGCTGTGCTGGGTCCCTGCAGGTGAAGCAGAGACCAGAGCAGTGTGCGCTCAAGAGTTCTCGCCTGGTAATTTAAACAGATCTCACTCCTGCCTGGCCCTCTAAATCAGGAGCAGAAAGAGCATTTCTTGAGTGGAGAGTAAGTCAGTTTCCTTGGAACAGTCCTATTTAAAAGCCGGTGCAAATTACTGCAGTGCTCCCTGTTGGGACAATTGTGAACTGCTGTCCATGGTCAGTCACCTGATGCTTTTGACTTGGAAGGTGAGCAGAGGATGGAACAGGTGCCAGGTTGCTTTTTCTCCTTTCTGAACTGCGGTACGAAGCTGTCAGAGGCTAGTTTCAGGCTGTGTTTGTAGGTTCTCCTTGATTAGAAAGGTTTTGTTGGTTTGTTTTGGGTTTTTTTTGTCCAGCTTCAGTGTAAAACTGGCTTGAAAACGTGTGGCAGATCCCCAGAGCAATGGAAAATGTAGCTGGTCGAGGATGTAAGGCCAAGAGGGATTAGGCCAGACACAGCATCTGGGTTTTATGCTTCCAGGACGCACCCCACGGCATGGCCTACAGCTAACCAGCTAATTAGGGTCAGAGTTTAGGGTCCTGCCTGCGTGGAGCTCTGAGCGCGCTGCAGCAGGGGCAGGGTTTGCACGGGGCTGGTGGCAGCCGCCTCGCCTCTGTCGTGGCTCGGGGATTTCAAACGTTTTGGTTACAGCGACCAAGCCAGAAATTAGTAAGGCTGTTTAAAGGGCGGTCGATAAAGGCCGAGCAGTGCCCTTGTCATGGGACATCCCCGGGCTGTGGCTGCTGACCCAGACAAGACTTCAGTGCCAGTCGGTTGCTCCCGTGCTTAGTTCCCTGAAGCTGCGACGGCTGCGGAGACCCCTCCTTCTCCACACCCCTCTGGTCCTTGGCCTTCCTCGTAGCTCTGCCCAGTGTTACATTTTGACGGAGAGTTTAAATTTGAGTTTAAAACACTGCCGGTTGGGTGGCTGCAGAGTTTGTTACTCAGAGGTCGGTTCCCTTGGCGCCGGGTAGCTGTGGGCTGTGGGCAGCTTGGCTGCCAGCCGCGAGGCCGCGGTCACGGCCGGTGTCAATGCTCCAGCAGAACCGGGGGGAGCATCTCCCCTGCACCAAGCAGGTGCTACGTCTCTGGCAGCTTTGGTTCTTGTTTTGTGTAACAAAAGCTTGTGTGTTCACGTGTGTGTGTGTGTGTGTTGCCCCTGCGGGACCGGTTCTGAAGTGCTTTGCTGTTGGCTCCGCACAGGTACGGCGTGCAGGTCATGGAGAAGGTTCTCAAGATGGCTGAAGGCATCGACATTGGGGAAATGAGGACGTACGAGTTGGTCCCCAGCAGGAAGCTGAAAAGATACCGCTCTCCGTCTGGCAGTGAGTATCTCTGCCTGGGTGTGAGGGAGGCCCCCTCCCTGGCCCTGTTCGGTGGGGGTGGCGGGAGCTGCGGCCCTGGGGGCACAGCATGGACCGTGATGGACTCTGCGGCCGCTTCCCCTCCTCTGCCCCGCTGTGGGGTCTGTGTAATTTGTGCAGAGTTCTCCTTTTGCTTAAGAAAATACCAGTGATTACCAGGTGATTGCTTTTCCCCAGGGACAGTGTTAGGGAATTGGGTCTGTGTAATGAGCTATCCGTCTGCTCCTCCTCACGGTGCCAAGGGGAAGTGTGTTGCCCTGAGAAGGGGCTGTACGTGTGCGTGGAGATACAGAGTTTGGCTTCCTGAACTTAGAGTTACAGCCTGCCCGGAGCATTGCGGGTGGGGCTAATTTTATATTTATTTTTCCCCTTCCTGCTGGGCCTGGAAGAGTCCTGCACGTGTCGGTTCGGTCCCACGGTCTCAGGGATCGATGTTCCAGCTGTAGCTTCTCCAGTGCAGGCAATGCAGCAGGTAGAGAGGGCTGGCAGTTCAGTGCCTCCAATCCCTGGCTTCTCTCCAGCACCTCCAGAGCTCCCAGCCCGCTGTCCGGAGGAGGGCAGGGGAATCGCTCGTGCGTGCGGGTGCAGGCTGCAGGTGTGAGCAGCGAGGCCCTTGCATCTCAAGGCACTGTCCGTCAGTAGCTCAGCTGTTTAAAGCACAGATGGTCAGATGGCCCAGGACTCCTTTAGGCTTGGATATAATCCCCAGCTCTGCCCAAGTTTCTGCCCTTACTTTGACACCCAGCAGATCTTTCTGTGCCTCTTTGCCGGCTGCAAAACGAGAAGAAAACTCCTTTTCTCTGGTGTTTTGTCTGTCTCTTGGGCAGCAGCTCTGAGGGGAAGGGTTCTCTATTGCGTGTTACACAGACAGCAGAGAGAGCTGTCCTGCTGGTGAGAGCCTTTAGGTGCTGCTGCAGTGCAATCATCAACATACTGAACTGAGCAAGTAACTTAAACCTTGCCAATAATTCATCAAAACTGATGACCAAAGGATTTAACAACTGTGTTAAGAGGTTTGTCACGGGTTGGACTCGATGATCTTTGGAGATCACTTCCAACCCCCCACATTCAGTGATTCTGTGAACCTGACTTAAATGTGAATGCCCCTTTGCGCTGTATGTACACGAAGGGGCTTTTTCATCTGCTATGATGGATATGCTATGGTAGTGTGATGTCTGGACAGATGTGTTGTGGTTGCAAACCCTGGCATTGGATTAGGCAGCTCATTCCAAGCCACTGAAGTGGCTTTTTGCTCCTGTGATGAAGTTACACACATGTACCACTTCAGCACACGGGGGCTAAATCTTTCACAGGGGAAGTCTTGTCTAACCATCTTTGTGATGTAACATATTTGCTTATCAGCGCTTTGATTGTCATTTTCTGCAGTCGCTGTGTGTATCTGGATATTCTGCCTTATTTGCATTTCTGCTGGTCGAGAAGCTACCAGCTGCCAGTCTACCAGTAACGCGTAATGGCCCCCCCAGCCACTGCAGCTGTCGCCTGAAGCTCAGGCAGGTTCCTCCCTGTTTGGTGTCCTTTAGCCAAGGGGAGTTGTATTGGCAGAAAGTATGTTTCTATTCATGCTGTCATTACAGCCCTGCCTGCTGGGAAAGGAAAGGAGGGTTCGGTATCGCCGTGTTCCTCCATCAAATGAGAAGACCTGAAGATAAAGGAGTTTATCTGAGATCATCCTGCAACCCTGTGCCGGAGTCAGAGCTGAGGCTCTAGTCCTGCTCTGGTCCATTCTGGCCATAGTTTTTACTTGGTTTAGTAGCTTTGAATGGATTAACTTCAGAAGTGACTGGATGGCTTCAGTGGGCAATGCTGGGGGCAGAGAAGGTGATTCAGACCTAAAACCCATGTAACTAAGTAAGTAGGGTTTTTGTAGGGTAGCTGTGGAGCTGTAAATTCCACTGTAGTGACCTGCATGAGAATGAATGGTCTTACTTGAGCAATGTGAACGTCTTTGGAAGGAAACCTTTTGGTTTGTGGCTAAGAAATGGGAATCTTCTGTTCAGAGCCTGCAGGCTCCTCCTGAAGCTCACTCTGTGCAAACACTGTCTCCCTATCATAGCACATGTTGGTAATCCTGTCGCTTTCTTCCACCCCACAGGTCCAGAGCCAGAAGAGACTCCTGAGCCGCCCAAAAAGATGGTCCCCAGGTTCCGGGTGCGACCGCGTTTTGAACCCATACACTTTGTCACCAGCGCTGAGAAGGATGCGAAGAAGGAAGATTCTCTGGATAACCAAATGCAGGAGGTGAACCAGGAGGCAAATACAAACAGCACAGCGCAGCCAGCTGAAAATTGCACCAGTTCTCTTGCGAGTGCGCGGGAGGTGGATCCCCCGCTGCCCAACTCAGCTGGGTTTGGCTTTGCAGGCCAGACAGCAGCAGCCAAGGCGGCTGTGAATAGCGTGGACTCTACTGTGAGCGGCACGTTGCAGGCTTCTGTTTCTCCTTCACCTGTCCAGCCTGCATCAGAGACCTTCCCTCCGTCAGCTATAATGCTGAAGCAGAGTTTTATCGAGAAACTGTCAGCAGCTGTCTGGAAAAATCTTGCTAACCCAGATGCGAACACCGGGACTGATAAAATTAACTTTACCTATCTTTTGACACGTTCCATTCAGGCGTGCAAGACAAATCCTGAATATATTTATGTTCCTCTGAAAGAAATCGCCCCTGCTGACCTCCCCAAGAGCAAGAAGCTCCTGACAGATGGCTTCGCTTGCGAAGTGCGCTGTCAGAATGTCTACCTGACCACCGGTTACGCCGGCAGCAAAAACGGATCCAGGGATCGAGCCGCGGAGCTGGCCGTCAAGCTGCTGAAGAAGTCTGTGGAAGTCAGGGTGGTTCAGCGGAAGTTCAAGCACACCTACCATGAAGACTTGGTGGTGTGCGAGGCAGGCGTGAGCCGCCCGGATTTCCCTCCCGCTCTCAAACCTCATGAGGAGTTTGTGGTTGCCAACAGGGACTGCGTCCCAGTGCAGCCTGGTACTGAAGCCGTGAAAGGTGCCACGAACACGAACAAACACTGGACTAGTTTTGTCCTCACGGAGAACGCCAGCGACGCAATAGGAATACTGAACAATTCTGCCTCATATAACAAAATGTCTGTAGAATATAAATACGAGCTGATGCCGAACCGCTCCTGGCGCTGTCAGGTGTATCTACAGGATCACTGCCTGGCCGAGGGGTTTGGCACTAAGAAGACCAGCAAGCACGCGGCAGCTGAGGAGGCGTTGAAGATCCTGCAGAAGATGCAGTCGAATACAGCAGCCATCAAAGTGACCCAGGTTCAGAAAGTGGGCTGCTCGTCGCGGGGCTCTGGAAGGAAGAAGGACCTGAAGGACCTCGTGATCTATGAGAACTCCAGTAATCCAGTGTGTACGCTGAATGACACCGCCCAGTTCAACAAGATGACGGTGGAGTATGTCTTTGAAAGGATGACTGGCATGCGATGGAAATGCAAGGTGCTCCTTGAAGATGAATTCATTGCAGAAGCAGTTGGAGTGAAGAAATCTGTCAAGCATGAGGCAGCAGAGGAAGCCGTGAAAATCCTCAAAAAGACTCAGCCAACTGTTGTTAATAACCTGAAGAAAGGCACCGTCGAAGACGTCATCTCCAGAAATGAGATTCGGGGTCGATCGGCGGAAGAGGCTTTCAAACAGAAGATCAAAGAAGACAACATTGGGAATCAGATTTTAAGAAAGATGGGCTGGACGGGTGGTGGCCTAGGGAAAGACGGTGAAGGAATCAGAGAACCTATTTCTGTGAAGGAGCAGTTTAAAAGGGAAGGACTTGGGCTTGATGTGGAAAGGGTGAACAAAATCGCTAAGAGAGACATTGAAGAGATCATTCGGAACTATGCACGCTCAGACAGTCACATTGACTTGACTTTCTCTAGAGAACTGACCATGGATGAGCGGAAGCAGATCCATCAGATTGCCCAAAAATATGGGCTTAAAAGTAAATCTCACGGGCAGGGGCACAACAGGTACTTGGTGGTGAGCAGGAAGCGGCGCAAGGAAGATCTGTTAGACCAGCTGAAGCAGGAAGGGCAGGTTGGGCATTACGAGCTTATAATGCCTCAAGCAAACTGAGGTTAGGTGTCCATTTCAGGTGTCCCATTTCACCAGAGACTGAGCTTCCAAGACACTGATCGAAGCAAGAGATGCTGCATTTTTCTTGTGGTGGGTTATATTAACGCTAAAGTCTTCGTTAATATAAATTCTAAAATGATGTTAGACGTGTAGAGCTGGCCGAGTTCTGTTCAAGTATATTAGCACAACCCCAAAGCAGTAGTGCTGTTGCTGTCTGTGTCTTTGGTATTACTTGTTCCTTCACATTTTAATAGTTTTGTAATAGCAAAACCACACGTCCAACGAGAAGGAATTTGACATAATTTAAAATTATAGTTCCCGTATTCTTCTTGATCAAGGAAGGAAAAAAATGCCCTTTTTTTTAAAAAAAAAAAAAAAAAAAGAAAATAATAAAAAGCAAAGGAAATGCAGTTTGGGGGAGTAAACCTGTATGTAAAGTTGGTATTAATGACAAAAAAATAAAATTTTATTTCTGGAAAAAAAAAAACCACCCAGGATTTCCCAGCCTTTGTATTAACAAAAGGTATGTGAAAACTGCCTTCATTCCTGAGCAATAGAGAGCAAGGTCTTGTCTCTGCTGGGTCTGTATGTGGAGAGATGTCCTGAACCAGTCTAGCGGTGCAGTTTTAGTCAGGCTTCTACTGGAGTCTCCCATGCTGAGAATTACCGAATGCACCTCAGTCAGCAGCGTGTTGGACTGAGCTCATTCAGTGTGGTTTTTTTGCCTTGACATGTGCAAATACTGCTCTGAAGTGTGAAATTGAAAAACTGGAGGTAACTGCAGAGCCCACGCTGAAAGATGATGCTCGTGGAGCTTGTGGGGACTGTTATATAACTTCTTTTTTTATAAGCTCTCTAATCCTGGGCAAAATGGAATCTGTGCCTAATTCTTTCCCTGCCCCCTTACTGTACCTGTGCTTGTGTATGTCCAGGGCAGGTCACAAGCAACCACTCTGGTGTTGCTCTGACGTGTGGGGTTTGCAGCATCGCTCCAGGCCAGGCAGGTGCTGCCGGGGCCCGAGGAGCTTCAGTCCCTGCGGGGAGAGCAGAGTCCAACCCCTGCCTGGGCCGTTCCGCCAGCGGTGCCACAGGACACGCTGCTTTGTGAGCCTGGGCAGGACACTCACTTCATGCTTGGCAGACAGAGCTTAGAAGTGACCTTGGAAGAGGGGAGAGGAGCTGTGCCTAGAGATGCTTGGGTTTTTCCTGGCACCACTAGGACCTGCTGTTGATTCTTTAGCACAAAGCTAGGCCTAATGAAATACTTTTTTTTGGTCTGTTCTCCTGTTGCCTCATGTCTCAGCCATTGCTTTTGTTTTAATGCTGCCTGTATTTGCCTTGCCAGCCTTTTATATCATCCTCTAGCTGCTTTCTCACCTCCTGGTCTGTTGGCTTCTTAAATGCTGTCAGTGCTCAGGCGAGGGTGACTGACCTCTGCTGAGGAAGCAGCATATCCTGTGATGTGCAGTTAGAGGCATTTTCATCCCCGTGGTGTGACAAGGAAGAGGCTGCCCTGGCAGGACTCGCTCGGAGGGAGCATTCCCTCCTTGCTTTGCCTGGCTGCCTGCAGCACAGCCTCCTGCAGCTTGGCCTGCTGAAATAAACACACAACTGTGGTTGTCGCAGACAAAGCATCTGGCAGGTAATGCTGAAAAGGGGTTGGGGGTTTTTTGTTTTGTTTTGGTGGGGGGTTTTGTGTGCACTATTCCCCCTCTCTGCTGCTGAATTCCGTCAGGACCGCCGGGCTGTAGCAGATGGTGCTGTAGGAGTGGAGGAAGCCTGGTACTTTCTAGGCAGTTATTCCTGCGAGCAGGAGTGCAGCTCCCCCTCGCTCACGTGGAGCTGCAGCAGGTTCTCAAAGCCGGTGCCGCTGAGACGGGCACCAAGAGCACCATGCAGTCTGCAGGATGAAAAAAAACCCCACCTCTTTTGGGGAGCTGGGGGAGGCTGAGTAACTGTAGCCATAGCCCAGCAGGGGCAGCTGCCTGGAGTGAGCCTGTGCAGGGGGTTGTCTGCCTGGGGTAGCAGTTGTGGCTCTCGGCCCCCTGCAGAACCTCTGTGCAGGGTCTCGCTGCTGCTCTCCCCTTGGGGGATGTTGGTCAAGCTGAAGCATTGCCAGCCTCACCAGCCCCAGTGTGTTTATAGCACTGTCAGCATTCAGGACAGACAGGCTGTGCTTTAAAATTAAGTTAGTGGATAAAGGCCTTATGGAAGAGGAGTGTAAAGGTGAGGTTTTTCTGTTCTGCTCTTGTTTCTGGCTGCCTTAAGAGTCTATTTTTTTTTAATTTTTTTTTTTTTGGTGCCTAGCAAGACAAATGCAAAAAGGGAGGGATGGATACAAGAGCTTCCGTGATGTTAGAATGCCTTGGACCATGCAGAAAGGGTTCTGCCTGAAAAAATGGTTACAACAGGTACAGGGACAAGTCACAGTACTCCTGGCTGGCTTCAATCCTCCCTAGAAATGTAGGTGGTGGGATTGCAGGTGTTTTGTTGTTCTCCCCCCCAGTCTATAAGATAGTGGGCACACCTCAGGTGCTTGTTGGGAGTCTTGCACAGGGAATGGTTTAAGCCACAAGCACAATTACTTGAATCAGATTCCTCATTTTCAATCCTGTTCCCCCCCCACCTTGTAAAACAGGAGGAAAATAGGTACAGTTCCAGGGTCAGTTCATTACTGAGCCCCTTCAGTTGCTGTAACTTCACTCCTTCTCAGAGGCTGCTTTTTTGTCCACAGTTCACTCCTGGGCATGACACAGCCAAGTGCCGTTTTGGCCAAGACTGGTGTCTGTTTCTCAGCCAGTTCACTGATGCTGGCTGAGGGAGGGCTGAGTTTTTTACCCCCCACCCCTGGCACAGCTTTGACCCCAGCACAACAACTCCTGCCCAGAAGGGCAGGAAGCATTTCACAATCCTCCTGTAAAAGTCAGCCTGGAGCCTGGTACCACCCCAGCCTCCTACCACCCCAGGGAGAATAAGCACAGTTCTACACCTCTTGCCTATTTATACAATAAGCACTAAGGTTACACTTTATTTACAAGTTTTGAAAAATGTACAGTTTCTTACATGGGTTACTTGTGCAAAGTTAAACTTCTCAACTAACAGACCAATGTGCACACAAAAGACACTGGGAACAGTGGACAACACAACTGTAGGTTCCATCCCACACTGCTGCTTAAGGTACTGTATCCAAATGTACAAACTTAGCCTTACAAAAAAAGTGAGTCTGGACTTACAAATGTTTTTTTCAGAGTTGAAAAAATACTTTCCTAAAACGGAGGGGAAACTCAAGCATGCAGCAGTAGCTCGCACAAACCACACAGTAATGTACAAAGAGCAGGAACTGCAGAGACTTAAGTGCCTACCCCGTACTTGATTCAAATTTTCTCCAAGGCAAAGTTGAATCCCAAAGAGCTTATCTTTCTCAGCTAAAGATAAGGAGTGGGACAAAGACACCGAAGGAGAGTAATTCCACCACTGAAACCCTTCAGGTTTTACTTCTTCCTCAATGTGGAAGGTCTTTCACTCGAGAGTACCACAGCTCTACCTCGTTTTGTTCAGTACTGCCTCAGGGACAGGACTGTGGAAACCCACTGAAGCAGTCTCTGTAGGCATGTCCTTTAAAATAAAATTTAAAAAGAAAAAAAAAAGTGTGGGGGGGTTTGTCTCTCACCCTAAGCAAAGATCAAAGTACCACAACTGTTGTGATTTATGTATATCTGTACATAAATCTTGTGTGTGAAGTGCAGAAGTAACTAGCATTCCATGGTCTTACTGAACAGCTGAACTGGAATCAATTTAAGTGTTGTTTTTTTTTCCCATGAGTAAGGAGTCAATAAACCAATACAAAAGGGAAACAAGAGGTTATGTCTTCACTCAGTACTTAGAAATGCAGTGGGGTCTAAACCAAGAGTAGAGGTAAATGACCAGCCTGGACACATCAGCACTTTAGTTAATATCAGTTAAAAAATGTGTATGTATATAAACATCCCTTTTATCAAGCTACACATAAGCATCACTGTGTATAACACAATTACAATTAAAAGCTTAGTGTACACTACAGAAATGCACAATACTGCCCTAAGACTGGAGAGGGACCACAGAAAATGAATTCAGCATCAGTAACTCTTTTGCAAGTAACCCAAGTACAGAACATTTGACTTCAAAGTGGGTGCTTTCTGATGTCCAAGGAGAAGAAGCTTCAGCAAGGGAGGGTGGCAACAGCACAACAGCTATTCTGCTTTCAAAGTAAATGCTAGGAGGAAAAAGATGACTCGGACACTTTTGTTTATTTTCCTCATCAACAGAGTGTTCATTTGCATCATCCTGGGTCAACAGTCACGCCAGCTCTGTTCTACTATTGCCGAAACCCGTTTTTCATATTCCCGCTTATTCTCTTGGTATAGCTGAGCTGCCTGGCTGTTTGCTGGGCTGTTAGGATTTGGCTCATCCAATAGAGACTGCGCAAAGAGAAAAAGATTCTTAGGCACTCGAACGCGCGTGTCGTTTGCTAACCCATTCCTCTAGCTACAGTCAAAGTGCAGCAGCTCATCCAGAGAGGGGCTCGGCAGGCCAACACCCAGCAGGGCAATCGCTGCACCGGTCCCTTCAGTGACCACCCGCTGCCACTGTCCAATTTACAGCTGGGAAGTATCTGAACTGTAGCAGATATCAAGGAACAGCTGCTACACAGGCTATCAGGAGACAAACACACACAAACAAGTGTTTCCTGAGCTGCTTCTGTCAAAGCATCCTGATCTCATTCTGCCCCTGCATGCAGAGTTCTGTTACCTGTATGGATGTTAGGATGGAGGAGACATCGTAAGTAGGACTCCAACGGTTCTGAAGAATATCCAGACATATACTACCATCTGCATAGACTAGAAAAGGTTCAAGAAGAACGGCTTAAAACAGAACTTGTACAGCTACTCAGGGTTTTTTTTTCCCTGGCATTACCTAATCATGAAAACCTACATGCTGACAAACACTACAGAAGTCAATAGTGTTTGACAGACTTAAATCCAGCAAACAGGCCTGGAGGTGGGAAGAGGTGAAGCTCTTCACTGACAGCTGCCCGAGGTATTTCAACTCAACCTCTGCTTACTCCTCAACATCAAGCTTCTCTGTGACATTGCAACTACCATTACGAAAAACCATTAATAGACTTAAGGAAAAAAAAAAGCTACCCACAAGTGAAACAAATAAAGAACATGAGCAAAAAGCTGTTTACACATAAGGTTTCCCCAGAAAGTATCTACGACACTCAGTGTCTAGTCACCTCTCTCATGGCAGCTTTAGAAGTGCATTTAATGCTCAGTGCATTTAACACCCACATGCTTAACTTGCTACAGTTGAAAGTTTCCAGTGTTTTTTTCACAAAGCTAACACTTGTATGGAAGCAAGGAATACATCTCAAACCCTTCCTTGGTAATTAAAGGCTGAACTAAACGATCTTACTATCACTGGCTAGTTACGTACAAAATATTCTTCTGTAAGGTTTAAGTGCAGGCCCTTGAGAGAGCAGCTCATCTCAGCAGCACTGTGCTCTATCACCTTTCGTTTCCAGCCTGAGCACTGCTCATGCTTTCATCCTTACCAAAGCTACACAGAGCCACACTAGAATTTTACAGCTTAATAGTGGAAACTTTGTTATAGATGGACCTTCTTCTACAGCACTGCAGCGAACTAAAAAGGGACGGGGAAAAAAAAAGCATTGCATAAGTACTTACCATTTGGATGAAACATTTTAGAGACAAATCTAACAGTAGGTGGCTTATTTGGATATTCTTCTGTGAATTCTATTGTAAGTTTGAAAGTTCCTGGAGTTGAGAAAGAGACAAGTAATCTTCATTCAGTAAGAATTTACACAAGAGAGCAGTATCCCTGCACAAGCACAAACGGACAGTGGTGCTCTCATACATGCACGATGGGTACAGGTACAGATCATTACTCACTCCTACACCAATTCTTCTACTCTATAGATTCATTCTGAAGTCCTAGTCAGTACTGATATGAGAGTATCTCCTGTGATAACGCCAAAACTTTTAATGCCAGAACTACCACCCCAGTCAAAAGGTTTGTGTAAGGAAGTAAACCTGCCCTTGAAGTTTTCTCCGCAAAGCCCAATCCCAGCACGCTGTAGAAACACCCCAAGTGGGTGTACAACCATCCGTGTAACAGGCCATGATTTAGTAAGTCCTACAGACTGGAATATGTTATCATGACAAGGCCCTTCTTATTTATTGCCCGTTTACATTTCAAGAAAATACATTTTTATCAACAACCATAGGGTCATCAGGTCTTATTGTAGAAAAGTAGCATTGAAAGCAGCACCCAAATCAGACACTTTAAAATGAAAATCTGATCGTTTGCTTCACGCTAACTAGTCTGTCTTTGAGAAAGGCTGATTAAGCAGGAACAAAAAACTATATAGTTAAGACCCAATCCAATCATTTTAACAGCCTGCACCAACATAAGTTATTTTAGCCCTTCTCCTCAGGCTATGACAATCTGAGAACAAGAAGTCTGTCAACTAAGCTGCATAAACACGGGTCCAAGGGACTAAGCACTGCCAGTGATTCAGATCAGTAACCAAGGAACTCTCCACACCCTGCGTCCAAACACGCAGGCTTCACTTTACCGTGCTACTGCCTCAGACCAACCCATCTGGGAGGAGGTTTATGAAGTTCCCAGGTGTGCCCAGAGAAGTATCTGAAGCACCTTCACATAAATACACAGCCCTCCTGTCAAAGGACTGTACCCTACAGCAGGAGCTGTAACAAGCTGCCACGGCAGACACATTCCTTTTTTGCAAAGGCATTCTTACAGATCAATGACAGGGTTCCCCCGCCACACAGTGCCCAAATTACAAGTCAGGGGCTCAGATATAAAGCTCATCCTTGCTTCCTACTGTCAGGGAGGCTTTTCCAGCACTATTATAATTAATATATTCCTTTGTTTGGCTGGCAAACGTGTGCCAACACTTGGTGGCCGGAGAAAAAGATTTTTCAACCTCTTTCCCTTTTTTTTCAGGCCAGGAAGGACCTGCAGTATTTCCCAGGGACTCCTTTCTTTATAAGGAAATAAACTGTAACACCGAGCTGCAAGAAACGAAGGTCACTGCTTTGACGTTCCAGTTTGCATATGAAGACAGAGTACAGATGCTTCAGAGCTTTCTGCACAGCAGTGGGAAGACTCCACATCCTAAAAATAAGTTTTTCATGTTTATTTTTCATTAGCAGCCTAACGACGCAAGAGCAGAGTGCCAACAGCATGCTATCTTACTGTAAAAAAGGAGGAACAAGAGCAGTATAGTTAAGACTGCTCAAATCAGTGGAAGTCTGCAGTGAGGCTTTCAAGCGTTCCTCCAGCTAATCCAGAGGCACAGAGCCAGACCTGAGATCACCTGGAAAGCCAGCACTGGAAAGCCAGTATCAACTTCTACCAGCTGTGAACATCAGCTCAGGACTACTTTTCCTTCCCTGCACCCTGACAATCTCAAGCAACACTGGCCTTTCAGAATAGAATGCTTAGAGATTTGATTCTGAACCTTAAGAGATTGCCAGCTCTCTCTGCCCCAGTTCTTGTTCACAGTAGACTCCTTATGAGGTAGGAAAGCAGGCACTTTCTTCCGTGGAAGAGTGACTAAGCAAGCAGTAGGCTGAAAACTGAGCACAAACCATCAAACAGTAAAGTTCAACAAGCATGCTTGAGAAAATGAATGCTATTCTGGAACATTGACTGAAGTGGGAGCAGAGGGGACAGCAAAGGTGGCCAAAAAGCAGTAACAAGGGCAGATGGATCTTAGAATCCATTTAAAACTACAGAAAGAAAGGGAAGCCATCTGTGCCATCAGGGACAGGACAGCATTACTTCACACAAATCTGAGTGAGTGGTTAGACAGCTTCCAGCTGCAGTATCTACCTACTCGAAATTCCAAGTCAAGACCCAGAGTGGCAATAGCTCTTTGGAAGAGCTCCAGAGAATGCAACACCTTGTTGCTGAGCTTTATTAAAGGAAAGATTCAGAGATTCAATAAATCAAATTCCAAGGGTCTCTCACAGTGAAAGCCCACGCAAGCCAAACAGGTCTAACACCACACACCACTGGGGAATGTGCCTTCAGTGTCTAGTCTCTTCTCACTGATTTGAAAGCTTTCAACTGGTATTCCTTGCAACTTACTCAACAGCCAATTTTAAAATATAAATTATCATATTCACTGCAATTATTGATATTCAGATGACGACTGATTTTGGGGGGAACAGTCTATTTTCCTTCTTGTACTTACCTTGTTGATCTGTTTCTCCTGCCTTGGGATGAGACACACAGCCAACAGGGAGGCTTCCCATGACCTCTACACAGGCCTGAGCAACCCCCACGTCCCTGATGGGCCCATCTCACTGCAAAGAGTGAGAGCAGTCCCCTCTAATCCACTGTCCATGAAGCGGGGACAATCCCCATCTCTCTGGCACGAGGCTACATAATCCAAATTCCATCAGCAAGAAACAAACCATTCCGCTTTCTCCTGCGGGATCACAAGGCAGGGTAGAGAGTTCCTTAACTCTCTCCAAGCCAGGAAATCCTGCACTAACCACAGTGTCATCATCCAGTTTCAGAGAAACTGATCTGAAGGACTGGGAGAGCCTGGGTTTCCATCACTGTGACAGCACTCCCACTTGAGATGCCACACGCATGCAGATTCTTTGAAATATGGTGCAGGGCAGGATAAATATCCCCGGGGTCCTACTGCAGACACCTGCAATCAAACCCTTTTAAATCAGAAGATGGAAGTTATGCTGCTGATCTAAATTAGTAGTTGCTCCTAGGCCAAGGCAGCCTGCACACCAAGTTGTGAAAACAGCCTCTAAAGTCTGGGGGCGGGGGGGAAGGAGGGTTGTTAGCTGCATTATGTTGCACAGCAAGTAAACAAACATGTTTGAACTTAAGGTTTTTAGTTCAGACAAAGCTAAAAACCCTCAGAAGCTGAGACTGGAGAAGGGCCTTGCCAGAATGAGGATTAAAGAAACCCAGTAATTCTCACAATGATGAAATTATTACACTTCTAGTTCAACAACAACAAAATTCACAGGATACTTTCAGGAGAACTAAGGTATCTAAAGCCCTACAGCGTCACCAGGAAGTGACAGAGCCTAGACACAAAAACACAAAGTGACTTCTGAACACTGCCCTGCAAAGGCTTCACAAGAAGCATTAGAGCTCCACTGTACCTTTGACTCACAAGGGCCTGCACATGTACAAAACAAACCCAAACTAACAGCTCAATATTGTTAAATAAAAATTCCCTTAATTTTACCCACGTTTAACCTAAAAGGCATCTGAACTGTGCTACTCTACTCACTTAATGGAACAGCACGGCCGAGGCACAAACATACCCCTATCTCTAGGCACCACTTAGTATTTTGTTATCTAGCACAAGGTAAGATAGGTCCCAGAGAATAGGAGATAAGCATATCCTGCAACACAAGACATATCTGTTCTCCCGAGCACGTGCTGTGAAAATACCCATTCTGCCATGGAAAGAGTAATCCATCACACCCCGAGATTACATTATTAGATCAACCAAAGCAGTAGGGCAGCAGAAGACTCAAGCAACTGTTTGAACTTCAAACTGCTGCGAGTGCAGCGTGTCCTAAGTATCTGAGATAAAGACACAATGCCGCCACAGTGGAAAGCACAGAGGAAATCAATATGTCAGGGCTCTCCAAAGTAGTCTCCACCAACTAAAGGGGGGGGGGGGGTAAGCCCTTCTAGCATCTGTTAACCCCACACAGAGCTGTAAGAGCCTGAACATGAAAACCACCCGCATTTTAGCACACTGCAAGGAGATGGCTTTCTGCTCCAAACAGTGAATCACTCCTTTAGTGGCAGTGCACCAAGAACCTAAGCAGCTCCAGCAACCCTCGCTGCAAGGGAGCCCTTCTTTAAAGGTACACAAGATGAGATAATAGAACACATTTAGTCTATGTGTTCTATTAAGTGATGTTTACTCAAGTTCTAAGCGTTGGACTTCTGAAGCAGCTACTGTAGCAAGTTTCTTAACTAATATTCTTAACTAACATTAAGAAAAAAAACCCACAACTAACTGGAGTCTCTAAAGTTTTCTTAGACTTGATGTATTTAAAGTCATCACAGAAAAAAAAAAAATCAATCTGCAATTTACAGGCATGCCCACAGGTGCTACCTCTGAAGATAAACAGAGACAAAGGAGTTAGCCAAGAACAACATGAGAGTTAAGGAATTTTTCCTATGCTTTTGTCATGAGTCATGGAGATCTAAGATTAATTATAGCGTGCACTGAAAGTATCTTTAAAAAAAGCCAACAAACAACGCATTACCGATTTCAGTTAGACAGTATTTCACGTCTAACAGGTTTCCACAAAGATTCTGAAGTATCCACACTGCATCAGTAGAGCTATAAAAGCCAGTAAGGCCAGATGGAAACTACCAGGAC
The DNA here is from genome assembly GCA_024336885.1 of Actenoides hombroni. NCBI lineage: Eukaryota > Metazoa > Chordata > Aves > Coraciiformes > Alcedinidae > Actenoides > Actenoides hombroni. Next base: position 10,372,436 of record WUAM01000395.1, read on the forward strand.
ACAGGTATGTAACAAGAACCTATTTAGTCTGCTTTTAAAGGTAAAAGCTCTTTTAATTTTTAACCCTGGATGATACTGACTGCAGCAAAGTGAAGCAGATGCCAAGAAAGAAAACAAAAAGAAATCTTTTCTGGACTTCCTCAAACATTCAGTCCATTTCCTACTTCAGCTGACTCACACTGGGGCTTACACACAAAACACTGCCAGCATTGGAAAAAACAGAACTCAGAACAAGTAACAACAGTTCTATACCATCTTTCTGTTAGTTCTGCCAATACGAGCGTTCCTAAAAACATGATCCAGAGTTTAACAGAAAAGCTTGGAGATCCTTAAAATTAAATTAGGCTTAGGATAGGCAGATTTAGTGACTGCACGCAAGCCCCTACAAGCTAATTATTATGATTCTGTAAATCAACACAAGAGGCTAAACCTCTGACGCTTTCTTAGAGTAGGTTAATGAATTTACAGAAGTCCACCATACAGATGTGTGGTGAGGTGAACGTGCACCCACGTCCCTTCCC
>WUAM01000395.1:10385351-10409485 GCA_024336885.1 Actenoides hombroni
TCACAGTTAGAGGTGATGCCTAGTGGGTTGTTTGAGCCGGATTCGTGGAGGAATGTGAGGTGGATTAAGGTTAGGCCCATGATTAAAAAGGGGAGGAGGAAGTGTAGGGCAAAGAATCGAGTGAGTGTGGGGTTGTCTACTGAAAATCCGCCTCAAGCCCACTCTACAATAGTTTGGCCAATATAAGGGATGGCGGAGAATAGGTTGGTGATGACTGTGGCGCCTCAGAAGGATATTTGTCCTCATGGGAGGACATATCCTACGAAGGCTGTTGCTATTAGGGTGAGGAGGAGAATGACACCGGTATTTCAGGTTTCTTTGTAGAGGTAGGAGCCGTAGTAGAATCCTCGTCCGATGTGAAGGTAAATGCAGATGAAGAAGAAGGAGGCTCCGTTTGCATGTAGGTTGCGGAGTAGTCAGCCATATTGGACATTTCGGGTAGTGTGAGCAACAGATGAAAAGGCTAGGGATGTGTCTGCGGTGTAGTGTGTGGCTAATAGTAGTCCGGTAAGGATTTGGGTTGTTAGGCAAATGCCTAGTAGAGATCCGAAGTTTCATCAGGCGGAGATGTTGGATGGGGTAGGGAGGTCGATTAGGGAGTTGTTAATTATTTTTAGTAGTGGGTGGTATTTTCGTAGGTTGGGGGCCATTGGGGTGGTGGTTATGTTGATAGGATGATGATGAGGATGGACAGGGCGAAGGATCCTAGGTATGTTTTGATAAGTCCGTTGTGGAGGGTGGTTGAGGTTTTGGTTATTATTAGTTGAAGGTCAGCGAGTCCTTCTGGCCCTATTTTTTTGTATCAAGATAGGTCGATTAGGTGGAGGGCAATTTTTTGTCCGTTGTTTAATAGGGTTGTGGGTCCTGTGCGGTGCATTAATGTGTTGAAGTATCCTAATGAGGAGGAGAAGTTTAGGCAGGTGTTTTGTTTTGGTTGGGTTAGAGCGTGGGTTATGTTTGATAGTTCGAGGGCTAGTAGGACACCTAGTGCAGTGATGGTGATGGCTGTGGTTTTTATGGTAATGGGTATGGTTATTGGGGGGGTTTTTGTAGGAATTAGGAATGATGTGATGAGTAGGCCTGCTAGGATGCTACCTAGTGCTAGTCGGGTGATGGGGCTTGTGATTGTTGGGTTATTTTCGTTTATGGGGATAATTGGGGCTAGGCGTGGGAATCCTGTTTGTACTAGTAGGGTTATTCGTAGGGTGTAGGTTGCAGTGAAGGATGTGGCTAAGAGGGTTAGGAGTAGGGCTCAGGCGTTTAGATAGGAGGTGTTGAGGTTTTCGATGATGAGGTCTTTTGAGTAGAATCCTGCTAGGAAGGGGGTCCCTATTAGGGCAAGGTTACCGATAGTTAGGCAGGAGGTGGTGGTTGGGAGTGTTTTTTGTAGTCCTCCTATTTTTCGGATGTCTTGTTCACCATTAAGGCTATGGATGATGGATCCGGAACACAGGAATAGTATGGCTTTAAAGAAGGCATGTATGGAGATGTGAAGGAAGGCTAGTTGTGGTAGGTTGAGTCCGATGGTAACTATTATGAGGCCTAGTTGGCTGGAGGTGGAGAATGCGATAATTTTTTTGATATCGTTTTGTGTGATGGCACATGTAGCGGCAAATAGTGTAGATAGGGCTCCTAGGCATAGACATGTGGAGAGGGCAGTTTGGTTGTTGGTTATTAGGGGATGCATGCGGATGAGTAGGAAGATTCCAGCTACTACTATAGTGCTAGAGTGTAGTAATGCAGAGACGGGTGTTGGGCCTTCTATAGCAGCAGGTAGTCATGGGTGTAGGCCGAATTGGGCGGATTTTCCTGTAGCGGCGAGGATGAGGCCAAGTAGTGGTAGGGTGGGGGTTGGGGCGGTGGATAGGGGATGTTGGAGTTCTCAGGTGTTTGTGGTGGTTGCTAGTCAGGCTATGCTTAGAATTAGGCCGATATCACCAATTCGGTTGTATAGGACTGCTTGTAGGGCGGCTGTGTTGGCTTCGGTGCGGGCTTGTCATCAGCCGATTAGGAGGAAGGATATTATTCCTACGCCCTCTCAGCCGATGAAAAGTAGGAATATGTTGTTGGCAATGGTTAGTGTGAGTATTGCGATTAAGAATATTAAGAGGTAGGAAAAGAATTTTGTGATGTGGGGTTCTGATGCCATGTATCATGAAGCAAATTGTAGGATTGACCAAGTTACGAACAGAGCGATGGGGAAGAACAGTATGGAGTATTGGTCAATTTTTAGGCTTAGGGGGATTTTGAAGTTTGTGGTAAGTTTTCATTCTCAGTGGGAGGTGATGTTTTCTATGTTGGAGTGGAGGAATAGTGTGGATGGGAGTAGGCTTGTCAGGAAAGCAGTTTTTACGGTATGGGTGATGGAGGTTGGGGAGTTTTTGAAATTTTTTAGTAGGAGTGGTAAGAGGATTGGTGTGATGATGATTATTGTAGTGAGTAGTATGGAGGTGGTGAGGAGGAGGGTTAGCTCCATTACTTTTACTTGGAGTTGCACCAAGATGGGTGGTTCCTAAGACCAGTGGATTACTGTTATCCTTTAAAAGTTAAGGGGACTGAGGTTCTAGACTCAGATGCAAGAATTAGCAGTTCTTGTTGGATGATCTCCCCTCGGCAAGTAAGAAGGGTCTAACTTCTATTTTTAGAATCACAGTCTAATGTTTGAGTTAAAACTATGCTTGCATGAGGGAATTCCTGAGATTAGTTCGGGTTTGAGGATGAGGAGAAGTAGTGGAATGATATGGAGGGTTATTAGGAGATGTTCTCGTGTGTTGGAGTTTTGGGTGGAGGTGATGTGGGGTGGGATTATGCCGCGTTGGGTTGTTAGGAATATGAAGAGAGTGTATGATGCAGTTAAGAAGCTTGCGCCGCCTGTTAGGATGATTGTAAGGGGGGATCAGTTGAATAGTGCGGTTATGATTGTAAGTTCTGCTATGAGGTTGGTGGTTGGTGGTAGTGCCATGTTTGTTAGGCTTGCTAGGAGTCATCAAGTTGCTATGAGGGGTAGAATGGGTTGTAGGCCTCGTGTTAGTGTGAGAATTCGGCTGTGTGTTCGTTCGGGGCAAGCCGCGCCGCCGCGTCCCGCTCGCCCATTGGCCGCTCGAGGAGGGGGGCGGGGCCGCGGGGGGCACGCGGCCGCGTCCCCGGGCCGGGCCATCCCCCGCCGCGCGCGCAGGGGCCGGGGGCCGCGGGGAGCTCCCTCCACCCCCGCGCGGGCGGGAACGGGCCGGGCGCCGCTGGCCCGGCCACACGCACCCGTCCCCCCGGTACACACCGGGCAGCCCCCGTGGCGGTTGCGGGGCCTTCCGTGGCCTCAGGCCCGCCGCGCCGTGCGGGTGCCGTCAGGAAGGCGGTGCAGGAGGCAGCCGGGCAGCCAGCGCGACCGAGGGTCAGGCAGGAACGGGGCAGGCTGAGCCTGTTTAACCTTCAGACGGGGACGGGAGCCAGTCTGCCTGCCCGGCCTCAGGGAACCACAGAACACCAGGGTGGGAGCGACTTGGGGAGTCATCCAGCCCAACCTCTAACCCCGCTGAACCGCAGCTGATACCCTTGCTCAAGAGACCGCTCCCATTACTATCCCCCTGCATGCACAATACCCTGGGAGTCACAGAGCTCCGGGTATCATATGGACTCCTTACATCAGTCACACCGCAGTGAGGAGATTATCAGACAGACAGACAGACATACACCCCCCCCTGTACCACCAACCACCTCTCTTACCCGGCTGCATCCCCGTGTCACTTGAGTTACAGCTCACCCACCTCTGCACTTCAGCCTTGCTATTCACTGGTTCTTCACGATCACGCACCACTTTACACGGCGGTGATCCACTGCTGAAGCACTTTGTTTCACCGCAGCCTGAAATATTTTAGTGTTGCCTTTCGGGGGCTCTCTCCCGCACAGATGTGATTACACAAAGTAGAGGCTGGGCTGATGAAAGGTTAGTCCAGGATTTATAGGTTGGTCGTAGGAGTACATTACAATACAAAGGTGTTATTAGCATATCAGAAACAAGTTAGAGGTAACTTTTTGACTCACTTGACTCTTACCACTTTTGACGAGCTGATCAGACATTCACATGCACCCATCACTCAATCTTTAAAATCTATCAGAAATACATCAGTAAAAAACCCACAGGTAAGCTTGGGCAAGGTAAGGGCACTCTGTAGAAATCCATTCCTCCCCAACACACTCACAAGTCACATCTCCCTATTCATACATCCCAAGTAAGTCTCAGTATTATTACCTGCACTGTGCAGACAGGGAAACTGAGGCACCAAGAAACATGTTCACTAAGCAGGTTGATTGGAGAGCCAAAAGTGCTTACAGCCTCAGTGTGATCCATGAGCCACCAGATCTGATCTCTCCCATCTTATTTTTTTGTTATCAGTGCTTGCATTTCTTCTCCAAGAAGAAAACCAGTATGAAGCACCACTGCAGCAGACCCGAGCCAGTCCATTAAGAGGGATACTGCACGACCTCAGCTGTAGGGCATGTCAATGTTTTCTGGGTGGGAGGCAAGCCTTACAATTATCTCAGATCTTTCAGCAAATCTCTCTCCACAGTCACAACCTGTTCCTGCATCGATCTGCCTTTACTTCATCCTGCTGGGATCTGGCCTAACCAAGCAGTTTCTGATATTTACTTATTTCCACCCATCAGAGACATAAACAGTGGTACAAAAACAAGCACAAAAAGCTGTGTAAACCAGGAGGCAAATCCTGTGCTGAGCCCAGGCTGCTACAGCCAGGGCAGGAGCGTGGCTGGTGTGCACACACCTTAACATGCTGCTCCGATTCACATGCATGGACACCAGCTTAAGGTTTTCTATCTGAAGGCACTAGGATGGGGCTGTTCCACAGCTGTACTTCTACAAAAGAACCAGAGTAATATCCCAGGTCTTCAGGTATAATACCGAAGTGATCTTTTATTGTCCAAAAACTCCCTAGACAGGTCAGAGCCCTATCAATTGCACTGGCATTGGCCTTGTGGTCTTGCAGAGAAGCTCCTACCTAGAGAAACTACCTGTGGCTCCTGGATCACAGCAGTGAAAGTGGAAAAATCACAGGCTGCATACACAGTGCGATTCTGCTGGCAAGTTCTGAGCAGCACAGTAGGCCTGGGTCTGTGCACAGGGACTAAAAAGTAGTTTAATATAAAAATAGAGTTTTAAGAATACCAAAACAACATGACAAGGCTTATGGCTCTGAAATATCTAACACATTTAGGAACTTCAGGAAGTTTTTCAGTTAGAGAACTTTTTCAAAGCCTGAAATAACTTACGTACACATAGAAACACCACAGGAGAAGAAGGGGAAGGTTTTTGAGTATGCACTTAAGTTTGCATGATTGTCATTCCAGTGTATTGCAGTTCGTTTTGCACGTTACTGTTTGCTCTTAGCAAAAGCACAGTTGCAGCAGCAGCATTTTCATCTTTACGCCGAAGTTTCATACAAAACTATTATTCTCAAGTCTCAGAAAACTGAAGAATGGTTTCTGGAGTGTGACTGAACTGAGGTCAATAGCATCTGCAGAATGCCACATCCATATGATGTCAATAAAAGTAGAGATTTCAGTAGAAATGTTGTATGTATTCTAGTCTATCATTTTTTTGCTGACTTGGTATCTCAAATCACCAACAAAAAAAAATCCATTTTAATTCTCTTAATATTCTCAAAGATATCATGTACACTGTCATCACAGTTCTCTTGCCTTTCTGCGAGTGTTTTTTTTCTCAAAATAGCTATTTAGTATTGAAAAGCACCCAGAATAATGTAATTTCAAGTTCCAATAGCACAGTGGAAGTAGTTGCATTTCTCCTCTTCAGTATATGCTTGCTATTCATATTGTTCATATCCATTCAGCAAGTGAGATACAAGATTTATTAACTCCTGACACTGGTGTCTCAGTACTGACACTATGCAATCTGCTGACACTTTGGTAGCTGTAGTTCAGTCTGTCTTTCTTGCAGAGTTCCTTAGGAAAGGTAGTGTGTGTATCTGCAACGAACACTGATGTCAGTTTTCAAGAGCTGATTTCCTCGGCTCAAAATTTTCCCTTCGGAGGAGCTTTAATTCCCTCAGTTCTTGTGGCTGTAAACTCTGGTCCACGCCAGGAGTTAGCTTGTAATTTAAAGGAGATTCAATATAACCATTTCTGTACAGACAGACCCGCTTGCAGAATTCAAAGGTGCAAAACATAACACCGAAGTATGGGACAATCTGGTAAAATAATAATAATAAAATAAATTTTTAAAAAAAGGCAATGTAAGATAAAAAAAAAGCAATATGAGGCTCACTAGTAACATTCTTAGCTTAGATATTTTTAAAAAGGAAACTTCTAGAACTTCAAATCTGACCTGATCTGCTAAAAGAGCTGTGCTCATTTATATGAAATCAGTCTCACCTCAAACCAGGCTGGTACCTGCAGCATGCTAAAAGTAGGAGTTTATTACTGGTACCTAAGTAATTACAACAACATTGTGAGTAACAAGGTCTGTGCCAGACTATAGATTGTCACAGCTTGTCAAATGCCTAACCAAACCCTAAGTAACCTCAGCAAATCCTGGTAGGAAATACAGGATTTATTCTACATACAGAGCGACTGAACAATTTTCTTCTTTCACCCCATGCAGAATCAGCAGCTCTGGTGGTGCCACGTGGCTTTATACCAGCCAAGGCAGGGCCAGGCACAGACAGGCCATCACGATCAATCATGTTGTCACTCAGTTACCACTCATTATCTGGCCTGTAGTACTCCATGTAGGCAATCCTCACTGCAGCACTATAAAATGTATTTACGTTAACTAAATGACCTTCTGTTTAAGCTACCATGCTTTATTTGATGCTTTCAACTCAGCAAGGGCTGCAGTAACTGATACAGATGCATTAAACAGCTGGTGGAGAGCACTACTTTGGACTTCTGGGGAAGTGGCTTACACGAGCACAATTTTCTTTACAGCTCGGCACAACATGTCAAATTACTGGAGCTCAGAACTTGTTTAGCTGTCCTAAGTGGATCACTTGCAATCCTCATCCACAACTTACCCTGTGTGTTAGCAGCACACCCTTCCCTAAGGACATTCAGATGAACTTGAAAGGAGTGACATCTAGAAGCCAAGCTTACATTTGGGGAAATATGATCAAAGCAAGTTCCAAAGCTGCTTTATAACCTGCCTGAGGTGATACCTGTTCTGTCACAGACTCCATCGTCTCTAAGCTGCTAGTAAGTATATGTCATAGGCTTTATAACTCCAACTGTTGAAAATTGTGTCTTGATTACTTCAGGATAGTCTTTGAGATGAAAGCAGAACCTCACCTTGAGCAGGCTGGGCGTGAGCCCACTCCAAAGCCCAAGCACACCTTTGTTCTTCACAGTTTGCCGGAAACAGTCAGCCATGCCAGTAAAATGGACATCCACTGCTCCATAGTGGGGAAGCCAAGGACTCTGGGCCTGTTCAAGAGACACCCAGGGGCATTTAGAACCAGCAAAGGAAAACCAAAGTAATTGAAGATAATTATTTTCTACATTCTGGTACATAAGGAACACTTAATTCCACCTATCAACAGACTGATCTGGATTCTTCTGCCAACCCAAAAGAATCAGCTATTTTGCCTTGAAATACAAACTAAAAAGGGAGGGAATTCACTCTCTGGTAGATAGGAAAGAGAGCAGTAATTTCACACAGCGCTTCCTTTTGTACCATGTCACTACTAGAAATAAATCCCACCCTTGTGGAGACAAACCATCCAAAGCAGAGCCACCTAACCCATCAGCCCCCCAGCTGCCAGCTGCTCTGGGGAGAGGCATTTCACATCACTGGCAGGGGAGCACCTACAAGAGGGACACTCGGGGCTGGCCGCAGATGCCACACTGCCTTCCTGTAATCCCCATCAAAACAGAAGAGCCTGCTGACTTGACTCAGGCTGCTGAGGCTGTGTCCACACTGTAGTGAGAAGGCTGAACTGGACTACCAGTTAAATAGCAACAGCAGAAATGGAAGAACAGTGATTTCACCCCAGGCTGCACAAGTTCACCAAGGGCTATAGGTGAGCAGTTGGTGCCCATGCTCCTGTATCTCTGCTACACGGCCAGTTGATCCAGACTGGTTAAAGTTAGCTTGGGGGCATCCTGCTGGACCACAGCTACATTCCCAATAGCAGTGTCTGTTCACATGGAAGAAGTGTAGTGGGTCATTTTTAACAGCAAAATCCTTCCTTCATTAATCTCCTACTGCGTTAGCACAGACAGGATAACCTGACCTTGAATAATCCCATCCTCACCCATCTGTGCACATGCAGCCAAGGGTTTATCTCGCGTCAGCAAGGCAGGGTTTCGCTCAAGCGCACGGCAAGTGACACTTCTCAGTCAGGAGTGTCTGGGGACCCCAGCACACAGACTGATGACTTGTGCATGCAAGCTGATCACCACAGGGCAGAAGTTTGACAAAAATGGGACTGGTACATTAATTGCTTGGTGAATATGGATATCATTATTCTCCTCATTGATCTGAAACACCGTGTGGGGTAGCATTTTTTCCCCTCCTTGGACAGACTAACCTACAGTTTCTCAGAGCTACTAAGCCTATAACAAGCCTCTCATAAATCAACAAGTGGTGATGACATTTTCTAGATGCCGCAGCTATAGCATTTCAAATACTTGGCAACTTAGATGCTGGAAACGGAAACAGATCAAAACTCCCGCTCCACATATGTAAGAGAAGTGGCTGATCAAGTAGTTCTAGTGCAGTTGCATCCCCGTGTTTTCCTGGCAAGTCTACTGCTAAAATTTAGAAGCTCATAAAAAGCTGCTAATCATCCCACACACTAACTGCATAATTGTCTTTATAAAAAAAAATAAAAATAAAAAAATCATGTATTACGATTTTTTTCCTCACTTTTTTTGTGTATGATTGAAACACAAGTGAAATACTTCTGATGGCAGTTAACAGGTAGAACTGTAGTTTCCTTTTGACAGGGCTTTGGGAGGTGATTTTGGGAAAGCAGATGTCTACGCTGAGAAGTAAGGCAACAAGCTTCCACCACATGCTGATTTGTTATCTTCTGGATCCCCTTTATCATGTTCTGGCTCTTTTACCCCAGAAATAAGCAGGGCTAAGGATTTGTCTTTTACACTTGAAGGAAGAGAGAACAGAAGCTTTTCTCTCTGAACTTTCTCAGCAGTGTACCTGATTCGTAAGAGAGAGATCATATTTGTGGGGGAGAAAGTATTTCAACTGTTGTAATTACTCATCCCCTTTGTGTCTACATTGGCCTTGCCAACTCCGTAGGGTTACAGCTGCTTCTGTAACTTCTAACAGTGGTGTAAGTTTCCACAGCTTCCTGGTGTAGGACAGACGTTATGAGATCTAACTGCTGTGATTTTACAGTATTACCAGCCCTGCCTTTCCAGGTAGGTCAAGGTAACAGAGCTAGTCTGGTAGCCAAGGGTCACACACATGTTCACTTGTGCTCCTCTGCTATGAGGAAGCTCAGCTGTCTGCTTGGCTCTGTTATTTAATGGGTCTAATGGTTTAAAAAGCAATAGCTAAATCCAACAGTGAGAAACAATTTTTCAAGGCTTAATCCACAATACTTGAGAAACTTGAGAGTACTCAAGACTGTGACAGCTGTCCTGTAGAAGATGCTGGGTGCTGCAGCTGAGACTTCAGGGACCAGTCCCATTCAGAATGATGTTACTTACACTGTGATTCTTAGAGTCCTCAAAAGATGTAAGTATCCTTAAAAATGCAACATCAGTCATAGGAGAGCTGGACTCAAAATCCTGTTCTGCTTTCAGGACTGTCAGCCACTTTCCACAAGCTTTTTTTGGTGCAGGAAGTTGCAGGCAGCTGAGCAGTGAAGAGGGACAGGTTTCTAAAATACTTCAGGAAAGCAGGAATGCTGTCAGCGTGTGCTTCCCTTCCTTTTTAAGTCTCTTTGTGGTAGGCAGGGCATGACCTGCCAGAATTAACGGCATGAGTTTGACTTAATCCCCTTCCTCACTGGTTAAATTGCAAAGGCACATATCAGAGGGGTGTGATTACAGTACTCCTGCCTACAACAGACACCTTGACAGGTGACAAGCACACTGCAGGTTTCAAAAGCATTCTGCCCGTAGCAAACACATCCAGAAGACAGTTAAAAAGGAACAGGTAAATCAATCCCCCCAGATTACTAATATGCCCACAGACACTGACCTCTTAAGAGATTTACCGTGACATTATTTATAGTAACATTCACCAGGGGTACAGCCATATTCAAGATTTCTGTCTGTGGGGCGAAGCGTGGTGTGCCAGACTTTCTGCTTTACAGGAGCAGTATGTTTCGAGGACCCTACAAACAGTGTTTCAATAACAATTGTCCACAGAACCTCAGAATCACCTACTGCAAAAGGAAAACTAAAACTCATAGCAGTGGTAGTTAAAACTTCAGTATTTTGGAACACAGCTAAACCAAGGTAAAATGTATTCATCAAAGAAAAACTAAAAAAGGAAGGCATTTCGTTTGGCACTGTTCTTGATGAAAAATGTAACTGTGGGGTTTGGGGGGTTCTGCACCATCTAAGCATGTTCACAACACTGCAATCCTCACACCAGGGCCAGAAAATGGAAGTAACAGAACAGATCAAGCCAGCTGCTCTACCTGTTTGCAGAAACCTGCTATGATGTACAAATCAAACGGCTGATCTTGTACCAGAAAGACGGTTTATGACAGAGATATTTGATGCTATGCACCTCAAAGCAGCTCAAATTCCTTTCTTTTGATACCCCTTGACATGGAAACCTGTTTGCTATGAGTGCTTTTAAAGACTTCCCCCTCCCCCCCAGTTCTGCCTGTCTCATGCTGCAGAAGGCTGGAGATACAGTACAGCTCACTGCGCTGACAACAGAGTGCCAAGTTGTTAGTCACAGTAGTAGTGGGGCTAAGCTGCTCATCTTTTTACCTCTGAAGGATGATGCGTTCTCTAAACGATTAAAGCACATCCACTGCAGAACTGGCTCCATCTGCCCTCTCATAAACACAGTCTTTTAGTATCCTGAGGCCACCAAGTGTACTAAGTCACTGTGATACATCCCCGAAGTCAGCACTCTGTTCTATTTTGACAATCTAAACCTGAGAGAGAGAGATCTATAAAAAATGTCAATCAAACTACCTGCACTCACACTTTTTATACAAATAAAATATTTCAATAAGGGTGAAGTGTCATGAAAAAATTCAAGTTAATTGTTAAAGTTAGTTGTTACCTGAAGACTCTTCAGACACCATCTCTCCCCTTGTTTGCATCATGGGGTGACTGCCAGGACAACACAGTCCCATTTGGGGAACTAATCTCACAGACCCTTACTCCCCTTCAGTGACCTCTTCCTCCTCTCTTCCTTTTAGGACCGAAGGACAGATGTAGCTCAGCACAGCTGCAGTGGGAACCATGCCCATCAAAAGATCAATCACTTGAACCTTTCCAAGGCTGCCAGCAACCCCACAGGGACCAAGCAGAGACCACGGGGTTAGGAATGGCAGACGTGGTGGTCAGGCCACTTGAGCCTGAGCCCAGAGCCATGCAGGTACAAAATCCCCACTTTAGGACATTTTGGTTTGCAACCATCTCAATTTGCACGTATCAGAGACTGTTTGGAAATATTTCCCTCTCAATACAGGTACTTTTGCTGGTACAAAGATTTGCTATTTATTTAATTTTGAGTATACAGCACTGTTGGCACAGAGTACGAAAGATCAGCTCACAGTGAACAGCTGCCATAGGTGGTACGCTACCCTCACGGCATATACAGGAAAACTGCTTGTTACTGATGTATTTTCAACAGATTCAGGTATCCTACACTCCTGATCAATGAAAAAAAGCACAGGAAGGAACTTTACAACACAGCTCAAGAGTTCACTCTCTTAATCTGGAAGCTAAAATAAGAAGTCTTTGCAGTCTGGGTTAATAAGGACACATGCAACGGGCAAGCGTAACTGTGGTTCAGAGGAAAACGAAGGACAAGGATTGCAGTTGTCATTCAAGTTAATGCCACTTCAGCCAACAGGAATTTCACTCGAATGAAGGCTGAATGCTTGAAAGTATTTCATTCCACTCAAATGGAGAAAAAACCCCACACATTCTCTTCGGGTAATCAATCCTTTCTCCTGCAGGACAGCCCCCCACGGCAGTCATTGCCTTTTCTGGGTCACTGGTTTGGTAACGCTGGCTGACCTCTGGCTAAAGTCCACCCAGGGTAATCAGGCACATAGGAAGGTAAACCATGACAGACTGTCAGGAGGCAACCAGTTCCAGAAGAGCAGAGCAGCTGATCTCCAGCTCCCTGCACTCTAGGAACATGTTGTCCTTTCCTCTGTAACCTAGGCTGGGACTAAGTGATCTCGCGCCTTTCTGAGATCAACGGCACCAACTGAACAAAACAGCTCCAAAGTCTGACTCTTAGCTTTGAATACATTATTGCCAGGCCTGCTGTACCATTAGGCTTCATAGTTTGTGGGAGTATCCCTCCTTTGCTACTGAACCCAGGCTTTCCCTGCCTCTAACACCTGTGGTATGAAGAAATCTTTGAGATGGAACACCGAAGTCTTTTCCTCAAGGCAGTGCAAACCCCTCGCACGGGCACCTCCAGCTGGTTTCTGAACGCCTTGTGATGGTTCAGCTCAATCCTTACAAATGGGTGCATCATCTTAATGAACATTAGCACTAATTCGTTTAATGGTACAGACCCTTAGGCAGACCAGTTTGGTCCCACACCACACAGTGAACAACGCGAGTTCCCACATCTCCTGCTCTCTGTGAAGGAACTGAGGAGACAATTTGACATTTTACAGGATTGGGGCTTTACAAAGATCATACTTCAATTTTCCTTATGTGGATCAGGTAAGGAATTACATCAAAACAAAATAAATCAGATCTAGAAGAAGAAAGTGTCCATAAAGTTTTAGCTCCTGTTTACTGCAGGTTTTGCACAATTAATCACCTTACATGTCACAGGCACATTATTCTAAGCAGACACAAATGGATGCAAGGCTCTCCTGTGCAACTGATGCAGAAGTACTTACACTGGGGGTAACAGTGAGAGCTGTCACTCTGGAGACATTACCGTCTCCTGGCTGAAAATGACAGCTGGAAGAGCTGTGTGTGCACAGCAGCATATCCCAGCCCCTGTCAGGTCCCATCACCTGGGAGAGCTTACAGGGTTTAAAAAGGTGGGCTGAGTTAACCCGCCCGCTTTGCAGCAAAGCAGATTAAAGAGCTCTCGCTCCCACCACGCCGATCGCAGAGCTGCGGGGGCTGTGAGAGCCTGGTGGCCATGCTCAGCTGCCACTGCCAAATCTAGGGCTGGAAGGAGGCAGCCGCTTCAGCATCTGCAAAAATCATGTGGAGAGAACTGCATTCTGCCCTCCCTCAGACTTCCTGGGTTTCAGCTGGGTACAGTGTGTTCTCCTGCCTCTCTTCGGCAGACACCGTGCTGCTGTATCCCACCTCAGAGTGAGTCTTACGTGCTTAGCACAGCACAGCTCCTTGGGTGAACAGGGTTAAAGATCACTAGATGTAGCACGAGCTGTCACAAGACAGATCTGACTGTTAAATAAGCCCAGTCCTGCTTCCAATTCTTGATTTATGATTTTTCCCCTCTTATCCAGTTTTTCCACTGGCACTGTTCAGTCTTTCAACTCCACAGGCAGGCAGTCTTCATGATTCTCTGCTGTGCAAGCCCAAGGATCTAAGGTAAGTGCTTCTGAGGTTTGTTCAGATGTACGAAAGCTGAACTAGGCTGTTACAGAAGGTGAAGCCCACATTACTCTTGGTAGTTTTTTTCAGTCACTCTCTCAACCATTTACTGGACTGAGAACTTCCCAAAGCAGTAGGGCGCTATTCTGCAACAGCCTCAGAGAAAATGGTATAAAATGTATTTATAGCAACACCAGTGAAACAATAAAAAATGCTGGTAGCTCAAAGCATTTAAACATAGGGAAGAAAATGAAGGAAGGGATTTTACCAAAACCAGAATCTGATGTCTATTACCTATTTGATAATAAGGGGAATCAGGCTGGGCCCAAGTTCAAGTACCACCCAGGGCATGGGGTCCTGGGTGATACCTGAACCCAGAAGCGAGTAAAGAGGGAGCGTGAGATCATGGGAAAAGTAAGAACTCACACTGCAGCCTCCTCCTCAGGTGAAATATTTTTGGAGTTTCATCTCTGTTTGTACACTTGTTTCCACAAAACTTGAAGGGCGTTAGTATCCCTGAAACTTCCACTCCTCTGTCAAGTTTAGTTGAAGTTGGACAGCGGAATCAAGTGTTACTGGGGGCAAGGACAAACAGCTAGCAGCCATGTAAGCCTGATTTCCACAGGAAATCAGACTAGAAGTAGTAATATTGCTCCTTATTTGCTTCCACATTATGGAATTTGCTGCTCTGTGGTCAAATGGCTCCATCTGAAAATTTTCAAGGCTCAGGCTCCCATGCCATTCACTATTAAAGGGTGTCCCTGCACAGTCTCAGAGCACGTATGCTTTTGAGATGTCGTGTGAACCACATGACCCAAAAAGGATTTCTTATTTTTAAACTGGGTCATGACTCCACTAACTTTCATATTCCCAGCTGACAAGAACACAGATCTCACAAACAGCAGGGACACCACAGCTTGAGAGCTTTCAGAGGCTGCCATGCCAGCACCAGTCACCATCTCTAATGACAGAGCACACTCTGCAAGTTACTCACATTTAAGCAAGGCGGGAGCACAGTCTCCTCATTTCAGTAGGGAGAAGGTGCTTTTCTAATGAACATTTATCATTTTCTTTAACTGACTTCAGACTAGAAATGTGTCAACAGGGCACAAGATTGCTTTTATTTGCAGCAGGCCACCTCACAAAGGGAATGACCACTTTGTTTCTCCAGGTTATTCAGAGAAGAAGCAGAACTCGGAGCACTTACATAATTTCCAACACATATCACAATTGCAAGGCATCTTGTGTTCCAAAGAATCAAAAAAAACCAAACCCAAACAAACAAAAACCAACCAACCAAAAATCTGCCACACTCCAGCTTTATAGGCATCAGAGGCCTAACTGACTGACTTTTGTCACTGACAAGAGGCCACTTCTTGGGTGATGCCCGGCAACAGTCTACACTGTCCAAGAACAGTGAGCCTGTTTGTTTGTGGCAGTGGAGGGAATTAAAAGCCTAGATTTCAGAACAGAAAAATCACTCCTTAACAGTGCTTTCCCCAGAGAGATGTCCTCACAGCTTGAGGATGCTGTGCAGCCAACACCAAAAATGTGCTGAATTCTGCACTATATTTAAAGTAGGCTTATTCTGTACTGCAAAAGTTTGATGGTACAACTATACCTGAGTACCATTTACTGGTGAAGGAGAGTTTTAAACAAGTTTTAGTCACAGAAATCAGAACAAATTGTACTAGCAAAATAATGGAGACAGGACTGGGCTTCTGTAAATCATGCAAAGTTTGTTCATGTAAGTAGCTGAGGAGTAACTACAGTCAATGGAATGAATACCTGTGAAGCTTTAGAGCCATCTTTGTGCATCTTGCCTGACAAAACTACCAAAGTCACAGGCTGATTTGGAAATGAAGGCTGAGAAGCACCAGCCAGGGGTATCTGAGCCTACCTCTGAGGGTCATGTGCACAGAGGGACATGCCAAACTTGGGTATTAGGTTTGCACTGACCATTTGCATGTTTGTAGATCTTCAGTTCTACACATAGCTTGGGATCGGTGCCATTCTAATAATAATCTTCTGTACAGCATGTAACAGCTCTAAATTCATCTTCCCTTACTGAAATGCCACAGCTCAGTCCAATATGCACTTAGGAAGGTCATCATAGGCAAAAAAAGGTTGTGTAGGGAAGTGGAACCATATTACCAGTGCTTCCCTTAGACCCAGACTCATTCACAAGCAGGTATCTCCCTGCTTAATGTAACTAACTAAATAAATAAATATAGAGAAAAAAGAAAAGAAAATGTTCTTGTATGCAAGTCTGCAAGGTAAAAGTGCAGTACTTGAGTATCTCTTAGATACTGGATTTAACAAAGAACAGGATATTGTGAGGTAAGGAAGGAAATCCAAGAATAACAGTCAGAGGGATATAAAGATCAGTAAGTTTTTTGTTCAGAAAGCATAAGAGTGAGTCAGGAAAGCATTTAATATAGAACATCCCTTTGAATAACCCTCTCCTTTGCTAATCCCCTACTACAGATGCACAAAAAGAGCCATATTTCCATGCTGAAACATGCATACAGTACCTCTTAATTCTCTAACATGCCACTCAGGAGCAAAGTGAAAAAAAAGGAAGACAAAGGAATAAAATTAGGATAAATACAACACAGAGGACTCACATATTCAGTAAGACTCGCTCATATTAATTAACATTTCATTTAAGAAGAACATTCAAGTGTATTTAGCAAACAGCATCTTTGTAAAAAACAAGGAGTAAACATGATAAAGATAATTCTAATAGCAGGGGGGAAGAAGCCATGGTTACAGAGCAAATCTGACATCATTAAGTCATCACCAACACACAGAGGAAGAATTGTTCACTGACAGTCAGCTCCTACTCCCACAGATGTCAGCGACAGAAGCTGCTGACGTCAGCAGTGCAGGATTCGGATATGTAACACGAGAAAGGATGAAACAAAATTATTAGAACTGAGGTTAAAAATAACACCCTATCGTTCCTCCCATAGCAGAACATGGGCTTATTTTCTAGTCTGTGCAAACAAATCAAGCATTGTCTAGACGAGGAGATGGATGGAGCTAACCCTTCTGAAATTTACCTATCAGGTAAAGATCTGAACTGGATGTTCTGGTGTCAGGCTTGTACTCCATCCCAGAATCAGAGATGACAGCCTTTTGTCCTAGTTTCTTAGGTTTTGAAGCTCCTGAGATTGCCTTACAACTCCCCTGGCTCCCCATCACCAACAGGTTCACTGGAAAAATCTTCTCTGGCAACGTACTACCTCTCTCTGTCAGATCAGTGGGCCAGAAGGGAAGGAAGAGGAATCTGATGCTGACCTCCACAATGTGCTAGGTTCCTCTCTGCACATGAAACCAGTGTTCATTTCTTCAAAGCAAAGGCAACCTTTCCCTACGTACACTGCAGAACACCCAACAGGCCCCGGGGCAGCTGAAGGCTTTGGTACACCCCTCTTTCTGTCAGCTAGAAAGGTGAATCACTGAGTGGAGGCTGATCAGAAAATGATGTCTGATGAAAAACTGTGATCAGAAGTATCTGCTTCCCTGCTTTCTACAGAACACTGAAATGTCTTGAAGCTCTTTCCCCCCCTTTTTTATTCTCCCTCTTTCTAGGTCACATTGCATAGTACCTTGAAGCTCTTTCCCCCACTTTTTTATTCTCCCCCTTTCTAGGTCATGTTGCATGGTACCTTTTCTGGTGCTGTTGTTTCTTCTGAGCACCACCCTCCCAAATGAACAGGCAAGTAAGCACAAAGCAGAGCTGACCTTGCAAAGCTGGGCCATTCCCTGGTGCTAACTGTGAAAAAACAACTTATTGGATGACCTTACATGAGTCCCAGTGAGCTCTTAGTATCAGCCTGGGTGTGATTTTCAACAGGTTTATTTTATGGACAAGCCTCTGTGACTTATGTCACTTCCAGTACCAAACAAACTATGGGCAGATAGTTCTTCTGAAACACCTTTGCCTTCTCCCATGCCTTCAGAATATATCACTGAACACAAGGTATTTTTCTAAGCTTGGAAAAATCACTACTTAGTTGTTACAATGCATCTATGAGGAAAAAAAAAACCCCTCTCTGTCATTAAGCCTTTATTCCATCCAAAGTATTTTTAGCATATCCACTTCCGGCATGTTTAGGCAATAAATCCAGTTTCCTTCTTATTTCTAGAAATGCCAATCACATGTTTTAAGCATCCGTTTGGTGAAAGAGTACAGCCTAGTGGCAGGAAAATGGAAGGTGGGCCTGTTCCACTTCTCTACCTGCCTGTCAAGACAAAGCTTGACACAGAAATTAACGTCACACCAGCTACAACTGAAAGCTGCTTTTGAACAGAGTATGAAAACAGAACCTACCTGATGTGTCAACAGAAAATATTAAAAGGGAAACAGCACAGTAAATGCCTTTCTTTTCTACATTCTTTAGGACAACAGTACTCCTGTGAGCCTAAGGATATAAAGATAAGAGGACTTGTAAGGAGTAACTGCTTTTCTTAGACCCACACCCACTGGAAAAAGATTAATCACGTTTTCATGCTCAGAATCTTTCTCACCTGAGACATTTTATGAGATACTTGATGAAAGGGCTTAGCTTAAAGCTTGACTTCTGGACATAGCAGCTACATGAGCTGGTCTAATAAAAGATACTACTTCCGCTGAGGTCCTCTGCTATGAGATTGAGAGAGGGCAACGAAGGCTTCTGTGCTGATGGATCTGAGCCCTGTCTGAAAAAGGGAACCTGGGGAGCAGGAGAGAGGAATTCACAATTTCACCGACTTTCTACTTGTGACTTACCAACCAAGCTACCACTTGATGAAGGGGATGGGGACCTATATAATGCTGCCACACCAAATGACTGCTTTTTTAATAAGATCACAAAAGCTTCCCATAAATCTGCAGTCCCATGAACTAGGCTTAAAGAACAAAGTCATCTGCCCCAGCTGGAAAGCCACCAGATGATGACAGCTATTCACTGTCACTCTACTGATGAAGTTCTAATGAAAAGTCAACATCATCAAATGATTTATGTCAGTGAGATGGAAGCTGTGAGGTAGTAGTTGTTTTGTGGGTTTGTTTTTTTGTTTTGTTTTTATACCATTATTAC
The DNA here is from genome assembly GCA_024336885.1 of Actenoides hombroni. Classification (NCBI taxonomy): domain Eukaryota; kingdom Metazoa; phylum Chordata; class Aves; order Coraciiformes; family Alcedinidae; genus Actenoides; species Actenoides hombroni. The sequence goes on from WUAM01000395.1 coordinate 10,404,170, forward strand.
TAAACTTTGAGGAGAGAGGATCAGCAAGATAATATAAAATTATACAGTAACTTGATATAGTAAATCTTGCGTTGCTGATATTCCAGGAAAACAGCAGCACCAGCAACTAGGAACTCACAGACCAGACAAGTCAGAAAGAAATAGGAACGAGGATAGCTCTGACCCTTCAGACTTAGTATCTGCTGTGCAAGTTTGTGGTTGCCAGTACATAGGTCAGGCATAAATGGCAAACACACAGGCTCTGAAAACGACATGTATCTCTTTCACCCTGCCTCCCACCATGGGGACTGCCTGCCTGTATTTGACTGAAGGTTTGCCAATTCTGAAACGTGAGAATCTGATGGAATTGCTATGAAAAAGAAAAATAAAGCTAAAGACACAGACTCTGAGAGTATCTGTATATCCCATGACAATACTTGAACCCACCTTACAGGTGCAGTAACACACTTGTGACAATAATTGTCAGAGGTTAAAAAAAAACAAAAAAAAAACCCCGAACCAAAAAGCAAACAAAGAAAACAAACCAAAAACTAACCAGCCTAAAAAGAAAATAAACCTGTAGCTTACTGATAAGAGAAATAAAGTAGCACTCACAATCATCTGGCTAGTCTTGTCCCAAGCTCCTGCAATAAGCACCTATAACAAAGTGCTAATAACATGAACATTCCGTACCTGCATTTTCCTCTTGACAGTCTCAAAGGGAAAAGAAAGTGTCTGTGCCACACCAGCTGCTACACAACCATTTATGAAGTTCTGAAGAGGAGTGAAATGAACTATGGGTTCTCGCCAGATTTTGTCCAGATTGATGTAAACAAAGAATGAGCCCGCAGAAAACGGGACAGCACCTAGAAAGCAAAGCAGGCAGGTTTACATCAACACACTGTGTGCTAAGAAAACAGAGCTGCTCATCACATAATCTAGAAAGATGGGATGATCCACTGCCAGTTTACCCCACACATTGCTCAAAACTGATCAATATTTTCAAGAATTTTACTATTTAGTCACTGGTTTACCACCAAACACCCACATAGCAGCATCCAGATCTGCTGATAGGGGCATATATTTACATATTAAAATGTGCATCTTGTCAGAATTATTAACTGCTTTAGCCTCATGACAGGTCAGCTATTTCTCCAAGTTATCTCTTTTGTGACAAGCTCTTTCTCCAGTCCAACCCAAGCCTAGCAGCTGTACAGGTAAAGAGTTGACTTTTCAGTCTAGCTGATGATGGATAATTCTGTCTTGTTTCATGCTCTCATAAATTTTACAGTGGGTTAATATATATTTTTTTTTTTATCATGACGTATTGTGAAAAAGTGGACTCAAATGGCATTTTTAAAAGCTATGGAGAGTAAATAATTAAAAAGTCATTTCATGTAAAGAGATAAGATGATGAATCTTCACTTTTCACAGCAGTTATACGTTACTGCTCATACTGGTTTCACTGAACAGCTAGGGAGACACCCTATTTAAGTGTGAGAAAGTGGGAACACTGTGTGTGTACCCATATATCTATATATATTTTCAAGAATTAAATGGTGGAAATCTTGCATCCAAGCACAACTAGATCATCTATCGAAGAAGGAAAAAGACTATTTTATTGAACACTTAACCAGACATAAAACGCTGCTCACTTGGTCATAATTTGAATCAATAAAGCTGCAGCAGAGGTAATCAGCCTTCTAAATCTACGTAACTCCTACTCACTATTTGCTTTTGAAATCAAATGAGCAAACGAACGCGCTACATCGCTGCCATCAACAACGTGCAACGAGGTGATTTTTACCCCCTTGTTATTTTACCTAATATAGCTGGTGAAACACCACGGTAGAGCGCAAGGAATCCTTCTTGACGATAAATTTTGTACAAAGCATGAAGAATTCCCTCGTAAGAGGGTTCCAGTCGGTTCTGCACGATGAGCCGGGTTTTAATTACGTCGGTGGGGTAAGTCACGATGGTTGCGACCATGCCGGCCAGACTTCCTGCCATGATGGCTCTCCAGTGGGAAATATGACCCAACTCATCCGTGAAAAGTATAACAAGTCTAGAGTAAGCACATAAAAGAGGAACTATTAATGATAGTCCGGATAAAACGCGGGAAAAATGAAGGCAGATTATTCTCAATGGAATCATTCTTCTGCTCACAAGCCCCTTCAGCACCAGCAGTTGAAACTTTAACATGTATTTCATCCAAGACCTTACTACACGTCACACCACACAAGCGTCAGAGCCTCTGTGAATAGAACCGTGTGGACAGGCAAACCTGAGCAGAGTCCAAAACCAGGCCTAGGTGCCCAGAGATCTGGGGAAAATCCACATTGCACAAAAGCACAGAAATGTAAAAGCTGTAGCTAACAACTAAGTGAGGGACTGGAATATGTAACTCTGCAAATGCAATTTGCTTTGATTTTAGTGTTACTGAGCTAAAAAACCTCCACTACCTGAAAAAGCTTTTTTTTTAGGGGCAGCCTGCACAGTTTTACCTGCACCACAGTTCCCACCACAGCCTAAGCTCCCATAGCTTGAGTTGTGGTACTATGCTGGAGGTCCAGGGCACCAACTCAACAATAAAAAAAAATCTTCAAAAGATACGAGACTAATTGTTCAAATTACTTACTTATTTGCTTTGCAAGAGACTTTTAAAGTAATTTTGGACCTAAAGTAATTTTTAATCCTCATTTATATTTCCATCTACAGGATGAAAATGAATTTCTATTCATGAATTTTCTATTTGTTTCTGAGCGTTTCTCTTCTCAGATCATCAGTTAGAGACATTGGTCCAACCCCCCAGTCAAAGTTATCGTGTAAGAAGAAATACATAGATATCATCATGACAGGCCTTTTGATAACAGAAGCTTCCTCCTATGTTGGGACAGAGAGGTCTGCAGAGGTACTTCTCTGGAGAAGACTTATGTCCAGGAGGTTAAGTCTAAATTTGAAATGTTGAAATTGAAACACAGACTTTTAAAGGCTAACCCACAATTTGTACATTTGTGATGCACAGAAGGACGTTCCTATGTATACAGCGTGCTCCTACATCAGGGAGAAGAGTCACGGAGGCAGCAGGAAGCAAGCAAAAAGACTTGAGAGGAGAATCTTAGCGGGAGGTTAAAGAAACTTACTCTTCTATTTTGGAAGCATGAACTAATCTGCCTAAACAGCAGATTTACTTTTAAACTAGACGGTGTTACCACATCCAGCACAAAACAACTTGCAAATATTTACAAGTCACTGCTTGCTCAGTTGATTTCTTTTTCACATGACCATGCATTTCCTACTGCATGACAGATCCCTGCATCTACTTGCCTGGTGCCCTGGAGAGGGCCCAGAGCAGAAAGACTGGCCGAGCAGAAGCAAAAGGGCAGAAAGGTTTTTTTTTCCCTATCTGTTTTGTACAGTCCCTAAAGCAACACAGCCTGTTTTTCCTGTGTGTGCACAAATGCTGGGGGGAGGGTGATGGGGTGTCTCTAGAGGCTACCCAGACATTTAGAACTGCCATGGAAAGAGTCAGCCCCCGGTGACCGCAGACAGAGCAGGGAGCCAGGTGAACCCCCTTCCCCGCCAGTCCCCCCGCACCACCCATCCCGGGGCTGCTGACGGTGCTCAGCCCCGGTCCTTCTGCAGCTGGCATTACTGAAGTTACCATGCTACACTGTCTTTTTTTGCGTTTCTTGCCTTTCTATACTTTCATTTTTCTCCCACTACAAAATACATTAAAAAAATCCCCAAATAATGTATCAAGAAATATATGCAGGCAGCTTTTATTTCATTTCCTGGTAGCCTACTCCCACTTCTCATTCCAAAGAACATCCTGTGCCAACTAGAGACAAACTGCAGCCTTGCAGAGGAACTCTGTTTCAAGCTGAACAAACAAATCAGTCATTTTGCTCAAAATCAGCTGGTTTACACTGGCGCAACACATTGACTCTTCCAGGCGAATTTAAATTGCCCTTAAATCACTGCTTTCTGCCGTTATCCCTCCCCTTGTCAGACCACAAGCAGAGAGACACAACAAGGCCACCCGGTTCCAGCGTCACTTCATCTATCACGTCCGGACAGGCGCGGGCAGAGCTGGGAGGATGACTCTTGCTCAGCCAGGCGAGTGACAAACCCCGGCACGCTGCACAACGTCAACCCAGGCCAGAGCCGCAGCAGGCAGGATTGGCCAGGGAGAGCTGAGCCCATGCTTCTCCCCACCCAGTACAGCCCACGAACTGGAATAACCCATCGCCCAGCTGGGCGGAAATGTCAAGTGCATACCATGCACACAGCTGACCTTAATAAAAAGGAAAAAAAAACCAACACAGAAACACAACCCTCGAAGTGGCGAAACAGCCCGGTGCGTGCAAAGAGCCAGGCGCTCCTTCCAGGGCTGAGATCCTGGCAGCGAAAGGGGGATCCCAGGACACAGCGCTGCCAGCCCCGCTCCTGCTGCAGCCCTCCCGGGGTTTACCTTCATCGAACGCCTGTGTGCCACCGAACGCCAGACCTTACCGCGAATAATGCCACCTATTTACCTGAAAATCGAGCAAGTTTGCGTAAGAGCTGCTACATGACAGGGTGAAAGCTTTGAATCATGATTCTTGTTGTTATTTTCCTTCATACGAACAACGGAAATTCTTGGGAGCGTGCAAGTGAATAAAATTACTCGGTTGCGAAGAACAGGCGCTGCAGCCACATCTGGCGGTAGCACTGTAACTTCATTCCTAAAGGAATCTGGCTGAGCAGGAGAGTCTTTTAACACATCCTTCATCATTTAAAGAACACCCTGGGCTCTATGAGCGGTTCCCGGCGTGTCTGCGGGCACTAAGGGGTTGCCGCGCGCCGAGGACGTGCAGTTATCAGGACACCCGTCTCTGGGCAGAGGGGACACACAGCCAGCGAGCCACCCCGTAGAGACGGGGACACTAAAGTGCCCCTGCAGACTGAGCTCTGCGCTTCCCATCCCCTCCTCTCTGGTGACGGACACGCACGGCCGGAGCGAGAGCGCACCCTCCCCGCGGAGCCCCGTCCCGGCCGGGGCCGGGGCCGGTCGCTTACCGGCGGGAGGCGGCGAGCTGCAGCGCGCTGTAGGGGAAGAGGCGCAGGCAGGCGGTGAGGTTCCCCTTCCAGAGGGCCCGCAGGCCCTCGGTGCGGCACAGGCAGAGGCCGGCGCCGCGCAGCCCCCGCCGGCAGTGCCAGGTGCCCACCTGCGCCAGCACCGTCAGCAGCTCCAGCGGCGCCGTCAGGCTGAGGCTCAGCGCGCCCGCCAGCCCGGCGCAGCCCAGCCGCTGCACCGCGGTCACCCGCCCGTCCCGCCGCCAGGTAGCCATCCCC
>WUAM01000395.1:10416816-10443710 GCA_024336885.1 Actenoides hombroni
GGGTGCGGGCGGCCGCGGTGAGCACCCGCCGCGCCTACCTCCGCATCTACCCGCGCCGCAACGCCGTCAGGGGTGGGCCCCCTAACCCCCTGCACCCCCCCACCGCCCTTGCAACCCGAGGCCACCGCTCTGATCACCCCGGGCACGAAGAGCACGGCCCACACGTGTGCGGCAGAGCCAGACGTGTGTGTGTGCGCGCAGAGCACGGCTGCGAGCGTGCAGGGTGCGAGGGTGTGCGCACACAGCGCCCCTGCCTGAACACGCATGTGCACGGACACGGTTGTGCACAGGCACTACGGCAGGTACACACACACAGCACAGCTGCACACACGTGCACGCACATGGACACGTGTGCACCTGGACAGCACAGCAGGCAGACACACACACACATGGACATGGACACACGTGCACAGCCGTACATGGACAGCACGGCAGGCACACACATACACACATGCACAGAGCACACACACATGCACGTGGACACACGTGCACAGCCGTACATGGACAGCACGGCAGGTACATGCACACGCAGCATAGCCAACTGCACATGTGTTCAGTGCATGCAGACATCGCCTCCTGCATGCACACACGGACACACGTGCACAGTCAGTCGTGGCCATCCCGGTAGGCACGTGCACACAGCACTACACGCTGTGCACATGGGAGTGCGGTGCTCTGCGCACACAGCACACCAGCTGCACGCCCTTGCACGCCCACGCCTGTCACAGCCCAGCCAAGCGCACACACGTGCCGGCACATGTGGCACGGCAAGCGCGCGCGCGCACGCGTGTGCTTACAGCTGCCTCCAGCGCAGCCCACACACGCTCACCACGCACGTGCTCGCACACACACGCGTGCTCACCTGGCCCCTTGCAGCCTTGTGCACCCATCGCCGGTCACCTTGGGGTGGGGGCACGGTGGGACCCCTGGCCCCACCGCCGGCCCAGCCGCCCGTTCCCACTGCCCCCAGGCTCCGCCGCCTCCCCGCTCCCTGGCCCCTGGCTAGCCCGCCCGGGCCCCCCCACACCCTCGCCTCCCGTCCCGGCCCGCGTGGCTTTCCCCCCTCGGCTGCCGTGCGGCCTCAGAGGGTCTCCGGTTGGAGCAGGGGGCGGCTGCCCGAACCCTTGCCGGGGCTGGCAACCGGGAGCAGCGCTGCCCGGGCGGGAGAGCGTCTTAGGCCCTGCCGCTGCTTCTATCCCGCGGCTCCCGCTGGAACCGAGGGCTAGGCGGCGGCCGGGCCGTGGCCGCGGGGCTGCCGTTGGCCAGCGGTGCCATGGTCCGGCTTGCGGTGCCTGCCGCTCCCGCTGGAGCTCGGCCGCCTTCCCGCCGAGCGGAGGAACCGCGGCCTTTGGGCAGCTGCATCCACAGAGGTGGGGTTGGCTTGCGGTTTTCTTTATCCCCACCTCAAAACAGGCAGCATGAAGTAGTGACGCTACCAGCCTTCGCTTCAAAACGCCCCTTTCGTTGCGATATGTGTGTGAGCAGCAGCACTTGGGAGATCATCTCTGCTCTTTGCTTAATTTTGTGCAGAGCAAGCAGAATAAACTAGCGTTGAAAATAATTGTTCAAATGAGTGAGGAATGGAACAAACTTCCTGTGGGAAGCAGCAGGTTTTTGTATTATTTTCAGACCAGAGCCAGCTGCCTTCCAGTAAGAGATGCTTCAGCCCAATTTTTAAACCTTTGGTTTAAACTTCTCCAAGTGACTCTTTCTGGTAAATGCTTCTCCCTATGTGATGAACTCTTTCTGCTACTACATATCACCGTGCACACTTGCCACGTCGCCCTCTGCTCGGGGGTGCTCTGGCATACCCACCTCTGTGGAACTAAAGTAGTTCTTTTGCTTCGAGCTGTCCTTTGGCTCTGCTGGTGGAGGTGCTGGGGGTCTGCACTGTGCGTGAGGGAAAGCCAGTGGTATGAAAGGTAATCTGGCAAAATACGACTTTTACAATTTCTTTTTTTTTTTTTTTTTTTCTCCAAACTAGATCTCTTACCTGACCCAGTTGATGGTCTCAGTTGCAATGGCCCAGGGCCTGACATGAGTGACCAGCTGGGGATGGTAAGAGGTGTTTGAACTAGTGGTACTGTGAGCTGATGTGAGGGGCACCTTTGGAGCAAATTATTCTCATTACTTCCATTTTGCTCACATGGACTGTTTGGGTGCTTCGGGTTACATATTGCTAGGCTGTTAATGTTTCCATCAAGTCTTAATTTGTTTCAATGTATGAACTTGGGTGTCACATTTTGGGGTGTTCTGAGATAATTTAGTCAATGTAAAAAGGATTGTGAGATAGTCAGGTAAAAAATAATTTCAGTGTTACTGTTTTTTTCCTTGTGGTTTTCTTTAAGGCCCTGAAAGGCTTGCCGTAGGGCATTTGCAACTGCTTCAGTTTCTGTTCCAGTGCTGTGGGGAGTATGTTCACATGGTGATAGAAAGTTGGCTTCAAGGAGTTAATGCGTTTTGTATGGCACTGACCAAATTAATGTTGTGTGTGGGATTGGGATTCATGTGTTTTACATTGGACAGGGTTAGAAAATTGCAACAAAAATTATTCAGGAGCTGGAAAAAGAAAGAGACTGTGAGAGTGCTCTTGAAGCTCAAGCTATGTATTTGACATAAGAAAGATGACTGAGAAGCACCTGGATTATAGCATGTAAGAGGAAGAATAAAAAAAACCCAACAAACCACTATGTAGATGGTGAAAGGATGTGAATCTAGTAGGGGAAGGAAGATTAAAATGAAAAATCAATCTGGAAGCAGCTCCCATTTCCAACTGCAGATGAGTAAGGAATGGAAGAAACTTCCTGTGGGAAGTGGCAGGGTTTTGTGTTGTGTTTTCAAACCAGAGGCAGGTGTAAGGGGTGTAAGGATCCCTTCCTGTAAGGGATGCTTCAGCCCAATACAGTTAGCACAGGCCAGAGTAAGTGATCTGATGGCCTGTTGTGGTCCTGATTAGCTTCAATCTGTTCTAAAATACTGTGTTATTTTAGGCCCCTGAGACATAGGAAGCTGCTGGCTTTCACAGGATTTCCTCAGCAGAGCTGGGAATTGATCACATATCTGTAGAGTCCCAGGTCAGTATCTTGGTTCCTTTTTCTACATTTAAGTAACATTATGTATCTATTTATTTATTTTATTTTGGGTGTATATCAGGGTTATCAGAACATGTGATCACAGAAGAAAGGCATGCAGGGCTTTTGGGCTTTTAGGTGGTTTATTGCAGTAGTAGGAATATTGTTGCAGCCGTGATGGTGGAAGGATATAAGTGAAGAAGGATTTGCAACAGCCGGATAATATCAGCTGGTTTAACAGAAGATGTACTTGCAAAACAGAGCAAGCAGTTGAGTACACAAGCTCTTCTTTGGGCTTGACTTTTCATGTCTCTTCAGGTTTCAACAGCAGTATCCTGGATGTTTTAATCTGCTGCACCTCAAATCTTAGTGTGATGGAAAAAGTGTAGTTGATAACTAACTTTATAGATAGCTTTAGGAAGATCTTTATCTTAATGCCTGGTGGGCAGGAAGGGTTCTAGAGACTACTTTTTTAGTTTTGTACTAAGTACTTTGGTTGTATCTGCTTTGCTTATACGAGATAAGGAAGGTGTGTCTATATATATACATGGTTGTATATTTGGAGATGAATCCTGAGATATTCAGCCTTGTCTGATGAAGTTGTGGTTAATTCTGAGAGCATTTGGCAGCGCTTCCTTAACGGGAGCAATTCTGTGCTGTAGCTGCTGCTGCCAGAGATCCCTGGTTGGGTTTTTTTTTAATTGCACTAGCTGTTCTTTCAGTACATACGGGATTTTTGTTCTTCTTCATTCTGAGTAAAGTGTAGTTACTCTCTTTTACCAGACAGCTTCTTGGACAGCGCTCCATAGATTCCTGTATTGAAGGCAAGCAGGCATTTTTCAACTAATGTCAGTAATAGTTTTTTTTAACCTGTGACAAACTATTTTACAGACTTTTTTTCCTTGTTGCGTTAGTGGGAGCTTTTACACGGCACTCCTGCAGTTCTCTGTGTGTGTATCTTCCCCTTTGGTTTAGTCTGTGTTAAAGTGGTGGCTAAAAAGAAAGATAAGTATTGCATATGGACAGCATTAAGATATACTAACCTCTATTTGTAACTAGCTGCTGAGATTTTGTGGAAGAAACTGGCACAGATGGTGGTTTGCCAACTTCTGCTCTTTGTTTTCTTTTTTTAATTTGAGGTTAGGCCTGAGAAGTCTTTGCTGGCCAGTGGAAACCTCTCTGTAAACTTTTTGGATGTTTACGTGTGTAAGAGGAAAAAAAACCTTATGATCCTGTTGGTATTGGGTATAGAGGTACTGATAAAGTTCATGTATCTGAACTTAAGTCCTTTACTCAAAAAACCCAGCATTTTACCGTTTTGATTTCCTGAAAAGCTGTCATGGGTAAGATGAAGGTTGTAAACATTTTCAGTGTGGTTGGCACTGAAGGTGGGAGATGATCTCAGGAGCTGGTGAGACTCTGAAAGATGCTTGGTTTCTTATTGTTAAGCATGAAGTGCAGCAGCTGCCCTAATGTAGGTGGTTCTTGGCTAGGTAAGGCTGCCTTTTCTCTTCTCTGTACCTTTATGTCAAGAGCTGAATCCTTGTGTGGCATTATAAAAGAGAACTTGCCATCTGTAACCTTAATTTCAGGATCCTAATAGCTTCCCTCTGTAGGTACTTCTTAGGGTGTAGCCACTGGGAAAAAATACCTAAACAGGGTAACTTCTAAACTGTGACCCTAAACTATATCTCTACGCTGGAAATAACACTTTGTATTACTTATTTACGCAGCATAGATAGACCTTGATGGGATTTGCTTGAGTGTTTTCTTTTAATCTGGTCACATCTGGGCATTTGAAACTGATTAAATGCAGCAGCCATAACAGAATTAATCAATTTTTAAGCAAGCAAGCATTTGATCCCAAATATTTTGTTCTTAAAGTCAGTGAACTCTGATTTTGGCAGAAGTGCACAAATTCTGCAGCTAGGACTGCCCTGCTGAACATACTGAACTTTGAGTCCCCAGAAGAGCAGGCCAGGAACGAGTTTGTCCAAAGCTGTGATGTCAGATTGTGAGCTCCTGATGTCACAGTCGGAGGAGACATTTGGGAATGGGGTGTTTGAGCTTGATTGACAACTCAGTGGGAACTTCAAAAGAGATGTTCTAGTATGCCAGGCTAGAGAGATGCGTTCTCATGAGTCTAGTAGTATTTGGTAGTCACGTGGGGTCTCTCGTCTGTGTTTGTATAAATACATGGCAAACTGGACTGCTAAGTCTGATTCTGCTTCTTCTGTGACAGGTGACTTTTGATACAACCAGACATTTTAGTGAAGGAGCCATAAGAAAGAGAAGCCTGGAAAGACTAAAGCTGCAAGAACAGGAGCACATTGGAAAAAGGGAAAAAAAAAAAAAGAGGGGGTTGAAAGGTGAGAGTGTATTTTTAGTGATTGTCCCATTTTCTTGAGATTTGTTACGCTCTCTCATACCAAGTAACGTGAAAGAAGAGTGGCTGCTGTAAAAATCCAGGCTTTGAGGAAAGAGGAGGTGGGAGAACCTGAAGCAGTGCTACGTAGGTTTTGATGCGTTACTGTCGGAAAGAAAAGCATTGTGATAATTCCATGTGTAAGGCATGCTGGCTTATGAGAAAGCTGGAGACATCCTGAGGACCCTTTCAGATTGGCTTGTTGTAGGGTTCTGTGGGCCTGGAGTGAAATCAGAGAGCTGTTTCTCTCAAACTGTTCTGAGGCTTGTTTGCTTAATATTCTGCATGTGGGCTTTTTATATTGCTCTGTGCTGCAACATCACAAATTAATGTCTTTATGCTCTAAAGTAAAATTAATAGGGTGTACATTTCTAGGTGCCTCCCAGTTGACCACAAGGTCCATAGCTGGAGGTGAACACTTGCAAGTCTTTCCCTCTACCCCTTCTTATGTGCTATTTTGTCACTGTTGTTATCGTTAGGGCAGTGTTCTTAAATTTTGTATGTGAGTAGTAGTAGTAGTACATTGAAGTTTTAATTCTGTAGATAATGTGTTTGGATGACGTCATAGCCTGTCACTTAGTAATTCATCATGTTACACACCTTCATTTCTTAAAACTCCAACACATAGCATGTGGAGCATAGCAACTCTTAACGCTAGGTCTCTGAAAACCTTGCTGTGCTTCCATTGTTAATACCTTCTTATTCAAATACTTAAAAAAATAAACATGTATTTGTGTGAACATTTTGTTGTTTGGAATTTCTGGAGTTTTCTGTAATGTCATGTTGCTTATTTAGTAGATCTGCTTTCTACAGGACAAGGCTTCCAGCAAGTAGTGGCAGCCTGTCGTGGTTTAACCCAGCCAGACACTTAAGCCCCACGCAGCTGCTCGCTCCATCTCCCCTGGTGGGATGGGGGAAAAAACCAGAAGAGTAAAAGTAAGACAACTCATGGGTTGAGATAAAGGTAGTTTAATAAGTGAATCAAAAGCTGTGGCATAAGCAAAGCAAACAAGGAATTCAGTCACCACTTCCCCTTGGCAGGCAGGTGTTCAGCCATCCCCAGGACAGCAGGGTTCCATCACACCTAATGGTTACTTGGGAAGACAAACACCAACACTCCAAACATCAGCACACCACCTTCTACTTCCCCCAGCCTTCTGTTGCTGAGCATGACATCATATGGTCTGGGATACCCCTCTCGGGGCAGCTGTCCCAGCCGTGTCCCCTCCCAACTGCTTGTGCACCCCCAGCCTGTTGGCTCATGGGTGGGGTGAGGAGCAGAAAAAGCCCTGACTCTGTGTGAGCCCTGCCCAGCAGTAACAGAAACATTCCTGTGTTGGTCTTCTAATATCTCTATGGGACCCTCATGCTTATCTGTAGGGGACACTTGTTAACTTAAGAATGAGATCCTAATGGTTAGTGTCTAGTTGTGTCCTTGGAGACAATGATGTGACTCTGTTGTCTTGGCAGTGCTTATAAAGAAAACTCTAGAATCCAAACCATTTGAAGAGACAACTTTCTCAATGTGTGCATCAGTCGGATGCGTGACATCCGTGTTATGGATGCATTAACATCATCATGTTAAGTAAGCTGTGATATGTTTTTTTAAGAGTGTTATTCTAACAAACCAGATTTCTTGTTAGCCACATGCAGATTCTTGGCGACTGGTTGCTTATTAGCACTTCAAAGACTTGCATCCAATTCCCCAGGACTCAAAATGTAAACCAAGTGTCATCTAAATTGTCCCATGTTGATAATTACCTAGAAAAAGACGTGGTGATGAAAAGAAGTTCAAGAGAGAAAAAAGAAAGCTAAGCTCGAGAGGAGAGAAGAGAGGCAGATAGATGGAGATGAGAAACATCCCCCAAAGCAGCAGAAGGTACCAGCTGAAGAACAGCAGTGTCCAGAGAATATGCCTGAATGGGAAGAAAGGAAATCCCTGCTAGCTCAGAGAAGAGTGGAGTCTGTCAGACTGCTTACAGTGCTGTTAAACCGTGTGAAAGTAAGACTATTTTAAAACATATTTAAAATTTTGAAGGCTATTTTAGAGCTTGAATAATTCACTAGACATTTGATGTCTTGGTGCTGTTCAGAAGAAGGCCTTGGGACTGACTGAACACTGAGAAGGCCTGAGGCCTAAGTCTTGTGAGAGTCTGCTCTCGGTCTTGCCCTGAGTGCAAAGATTTCCACCCAGAAACTTTGCCTTTGGTGTTTGAGTTTTTGTCATTACTGAGTGAAAATAGGGCAGAAAGGGCTATATCAGCTCTACTGGACTTGATCCAATGTTGCAAATGAGTTTTGGGTTGAGGATGCAAATGATGCCATCTCTGCTTGTTTTGGCCTCAGGTCTGCAGGTGACAGAATTAAACTGACCCGGGTTATGCCAGTTGCATTTCTAGTAGCCTCACTTTTGTGGGCAACAATAAGGCATCAGTTTTATTTCAGTTGGATTCAGCTAGTGTCTTGAGAAAGTCATCAGAGGAGCGATAAAAATGTCTTTTCACACAGATTAATGTTTGGAGGTTGATTTTAGTGCTTTGGGCTAAAAAAAAAAAGGGAATTTTAAATGGAAATGAGGTTTTCATTTATCAGGGGTGCTAACACATGGCTTTGTCTTTGCTATTTGCCAAGTAAAAGTTTGCTTGCAGCTTTTGACAAGTGTATGGTTTCCCCAATCCTTAATGTTAAAGATTTGATAATTTAATAATTTAGTAAGAGTTGAGTGACTTGAATGGCTACCTGTGCCATACTGCATGACTTCTAGGGCTCCAGTAGATCTGACATTGGCCACCTTAGTTATAAAGGTGACGTGTTAGACTTCTGTCTTCTTGGTTTCACCAGTTGGAAAGCTTTAGATTGATTGTATTTGGACCCATTTATACCACTGTATAACAAAGCAATTTATTTTAAATAAAAATATTTGATCTACAAAAGTGTAGTAACGTTGCTGTTTCCTGCAATACTAGTTGTTGTGATGCTGTCATCAAACAAAGAATAAATATTTCTTATGCAGTTGCAGTGAGAGAGATTAATTGGCTGAAAGGACCACTCTTATTTAACTGAGAATTCATCTTTCCGAGATGATGAAATATCTGTAGTTCTAACTTAGGAATTGCAAGATTGTGAGATTGAGTTCTGAACTAAGCCAGGTTTATCTCTCACCTGTATATTTCTTCTGACTGCTTGCTTATGAGTTTGCATTTTAGCACTCTTGATAGTGCTCAATAAATGTACATAATAATTTTCCCCCTTTTTTTTTTGAAGGATTTTGCACAGTTGGCAAGTCAAAAAGTGGATCCTTCATTTGGCATAAGGAAGGACGATTCCTTTTCTGAAAGAGCATTAAAGGACATACATCAGGAACTGAATAACTCCCGTTGTCGCACACACCAAGCGTCGAAACGCAACGAAGCCTTTAAGCGCCTGTTAACCCAAAAACGTAGCAGCTTATGTAGTGAGGAAGGAGATGTGAGTAACTTCCATGCATCTGCTTGTCATATAGTCAGGACAATTCTAAATGATCCCTCTGCAGCCCTGAGTTCTGCCAGACTGCCCGGCAGAGATGCGTACGACGACTCTGGCTGCGGATCTTTACTGATTACAGTGACGCAAGACCGCAGGGTCATTGAATCCCTGGCTGGAAGGGACTGCCCAACGTTGAATGCAGTTCACACGCAGACGCCGTCTGATGAAGACTCTTGCAAAAAGCAGAAGGTTTATGACACTGATGAATTCATCCATTATTTACTGAACTACTACCGGACACCAGGCTATGCACGTGTTTGCTTAGAGACAAAAAACACTGCAGACAAGTCCCGGTGGAAGAGAGTGGTGTCTGATGATGGCAGTGGTTTTGACATCAGCTTGAGTGACAAACATGGTCAGCACTTCAGAAAAGTGAGTCCTGTACAAAATCTCAATGAGAGAAATTGTAGTAGTGCTGATAATTATAGACTGGTGATCGCCGTTGGGGGACTCGAGTCAACGGACACAGTGTTAGAAAGCAAGGCCCATGGGGGTAGGCTTGCAAAAAAGTTGCAAGTGCAGAGGAATGACTCACTAACTGTTGGTAATTTACAACATGCTGGACTGAATCATTCTTTGGATTGCACTGCTGTTACTCATGATAAGGAATTCAAACAAGAAGATGGTAGTGATGATGGTACCATACCATACAAAACATGTCAATCTGCTTGCAGATTGAAGGATTTGCTGGAAGAGATCAGTGATTCCGAGTACTTTAGAGAGACATGTAGCAGCTCAATGAAGAGAACAGAAAGAAGGTGTGAAGAAACTTTCAGCAATTGTAATAAAGGGTCCTTGTCTGCAAGAGCCGGGGAAAGAAAATTACTGGTTTACCTTAAAAATGTAACTCTGGAAGGTCAAGAGAAGGAAACCAGCAGATGTAGCTTCTGTTCTAATTCTGTCCACGAGGGTGCTAAGCAGTGTGAACATAAGCTTAAAAAGTCATGCAAGAGGTCTAGTAGTAAATTAAGATGTGAAGGACAGAAAAGTGAGAGACAATCCAGAGAAGAGGAGAGAAATGCTTGCAAAATGAAGAAAAAGCGAAAAAAGCTTTCCTCTAATCTTTTATCTGATGAATGTGGCTTTTCAGAGACAGACAGTTGCATGCAGCTGGAGTCGCTCAGAAAGATACAACGAAAATGTAAGAAAATGTTCCACAAAAACATGCTTCACCCCACTATGGTAGCACCAGATGTTACTCCTCAAGGTGGCTCGCCGCTTAAGGAGACCTTCCAGAGGACAGGTGAGAAAGAGGGACACCAGAACTAAGGTGACTGCATTTGACAGGTCTCTGGCAGGTAAGGTTAGTTGCCATAGTGCTTGCAGTGATGAATGGTAAGTGGTTTTTAAAAAGAGTTTTTAAACATGGCATAAAAGCAGATAAAGGTTTGTTCAGTTTGCCTCAAATGTGATGTGCAGCTGCAGAGTAGTATTTGTCTACTTGATTGGATAGCAAAGTATCTGTCATGGACATCAGCAGAGAAGGGGTTATTCTGTTAATAAGCACAAGCATGCTAACAACTCGGCATGCTTTAGACAACTAAAATGTTGTTAGGCCACTCCATTTGTGGTACATCTGGGTGGGGAGTACTGTCCATAGTTAGTTTGTATGTAGGTAGTCACCTGAACTCCACGCAGGATTGCTATGTTTCTGTTTTTTGTTACTCAGCTCTTTCACAATTTACTGTGCTTTCAGTTTGCTGATGGATACTTTACATCTACCTCCCCATGTCCTCTCCCTCCCCACCCCCCAACAAACTGGTTTGAAGTAACTTTTTAATATACTTATCTACAGGAGATGAGAGGAAATTAATGTTAAGAAGAGAGATGGATGCAGATGGCAGAGGATGCCCTCTATTTCCTCTTGAGATAATTCAGACAAACCCCTGCTCAGATACTTTCTGTGGAGCAGAGCCCAGAAGAGGATGTTGAACAGCTGCTATATCATAGCTCTTAATTTTCTCTGTACAGGTGGGAGAAGAAGGCCCTTTGGCCGTTAAAAGGTATATGAAATACTGGGTGGTTTTTCCCCTTAGGTAATTCCTTTGGTTCAAATATCTAACTGGTGTAGTGAGCCACGAAACAAGAATCAGTGTTTGCCTTTTGGATAACAGAAGACCAAAACTTTCCCCAGGGCCAGACAAACTTTCATGGACCAGTTGCTAAGAATTTGAAAGGATACAGATTGAGATATCAGGGTGTTATGCCCTGATTAAATGTAGGGAATCATGTAAATATCAAAGTTACAGTATTAATAATAACAAATCATTGGAAAATATGTAACTATGTAAATCATAGAACAAGAATATGAAGTGCCTCCTCAATCATGATGATGCAGCTGGAAGGTGTGGGGGACATTTATGCTCGATTGTGGAAAGTAAGATTCCCAAATATGAAAAAAATCCCATCTTCTGTAAAACCCACACTGGAAAAATGCTTGTTTTCATAATTCTGGAGATGTTTCTGAAAACTTTCTGGTCTTTGGGAGGAAGGATTTTGCTGAACTTGTGCTAGATATACTGCTTCCAGGAATCAGATTGATTGTCTTAGCACAGCTCTGAATGTTAGACAGTGGAAGGACAGCTCTTGTCAGGGTGCTGGCAGGCCCCACGTATAGGCAGGTTGAAAATTTGTTCACAAGACGTTGAAGGCACATGTAGTGAGATAGCTATTTAGTATGAGTGTGCTTACAAATAATTTCCAGAGAAATTGTGAAATGTTGTCAGACTTGTGCTGCATGTAGGTAAAAATGTGAAAATGCAGTCTAGGAGCTTGAATTATATCCACATTTATTCAGCTGGCTATATTTAGAAGACAGCCACAGTTGCTTTTGGACAAAGTCCCTTAGCAAGGTAGAGAAGACCAGTTCTAAGTTCAATACACTGATTATTTCAGCTTTCATTTTAGTATGCTTTATTTATTACATGTCAATATACTAAGCTGATGTGATGTTACCTCATGACATAGAACCTTACCCATGTTTGTAACTTTTGCTCTAATAAATAGTAGTAAAAAACCCAATTGTAATTGTTTATGGTAGATAGGTTCCCTGCAGTGTTCAATACTGGTGATTCCTACGGGCTTCTAAGCCAGGTGTTACCAGTCTCTGTTCACATGTTCAGATGTTGAGTGCCTTTTCAGGGTCATAAATGACAAATGGTTGCTACTCAAAGTACTGTTAATCTATTACTTTTATCTAAAAATATCTTATTTTCTTGACAGAAATATTTTCTGACTATTTTGGAGAACATTTATGCCCCTTTTAAGTCTCCTTTTTAGTATTTTATACAGTTATGATGAAGATCAACTATTGTGTTTGTTGACCGTGTAAAATGTTTCAGTTGCACTGATGTGACCTACCAAGGGTGTTTTTTCTCTGTGCAATATTTCTGGATTAAAGATGACAAAACTTCCCCCTCTGTCAATCTATAGACAGTTTTCTGTCCATGACCACCCATTTCCCATGAGACAGGCCTTTTGATTACAGGAGAGGAAGTATTTCTTGTTGTTAATCTGGGGGACCGGGAGCTAAAGATTTCCTTCGGTGTAGATTTCCAGTGTTTTATCAATCATGTTGTCACAATATTCAATAAGAAATAAATACATCAGTTCTGTAATTGCTTCTTGCGTTCACCGATATTGATTCAGAGGGATAAAGCAAATCCTTTATCTCCCAGCTTTCATTCCACGTAAAACATAAGCAAAATCTGAGTGCACTTTAAAAAAGTGAGACACCCCTGTAATTGCCATACAAAACTTCTGTGTTTCCTGTTTGTTTACAGGTGACATTATTTGTGGCCTGTTTGCAGGTGGTTTAATTCCTTACTTTTCCTATTGTCAAAATTATTTCCAGCCCCATCCTTTCATACTCTGACCAGTATAATTGTATTATCCTGCAGGCTAATCCTTAAAGATACATATAACAGCTTTAAAACTGTTAAAATATATAGCTTTAGAGATTAAATGGCAGTAGTAGGAATCAATGTCGCATCTCAAGTAGGAAGTTGCAGAATGTTTGGACAGTTAGAACATGTAATAGGTGAATAGTGCATAGATATTGGAGATAGATGATATTGGAGATATTCTCTAATTATCTACTATAGCTCAGCAGTGGATTTGTGTAACGCTGCTGGTGTAATTTCCCACCTTCCATGTGAAGCTTGGCCTGTGCTGTTGTACTCAGCTGGCATTCCAAGAGATTGGGTTTTTTTTCATCGAAACACTGTGTAGTCTGACATGTATGAAGTAGGGCCCTGAAACTGCAGATCTTGTAATCGACTCTGACTTTCTGTACAGAACTCCTGATACTGCCTCATAAGAGCTAGTGAGAACAGAAATAGTCTTGGGGGAGCTGTTGGAACTAAGCTTTGCTGTTGGAAACACAGGGCCTGGTGGTTGTACCTCACGCTGAATGCTGGCGTTGCAATCCCACAGGCTCTTTTTAAAGCAGAAATACACAATGCCCACTACTGCATCTGTCCATCTGCTTGAAATACAAGAATACAGCAATTATGATGTAAACCCCTTCTTAATCCAAGGGATTCCAGGCACTGCATAGAAATGCCTCACCTTCTGTAAACCCCCTTATGTAACTCCTGACAGAAACATTCAGTACTAAACTTTTCAAACTGAAACAGCATGAAATAAGAGCTAATAAAGATGATTAAGAGCAGGTAAAAGAGTACCTGAATTTTAGAAAGCAGTTGACAGCATGCCAGAACTAGGTGGAAAGGAGATGTTAGTGGATCATTTTGATTTGTGCTAGAGCACCTCAAGTAACAAGTGTTTGGACACAGGCTGCCAACGGTCTTGGCTCTCAGTGGGTGATTGTGTCCTGCCTGGTTAATGTACAGCCCGATAAGGTACCTGGCGCAGGTCTTTTTGCTTAGTCATTCCAGCCAGGCACTGGGGAAGGGCTAAAGTTGCAATGAACAGGGAGTGAAAAAGAAGCTATACCCTACCTTCTTCAGCACTTCAGAAGAAAATAAAATCCCTGCCTCCTGCTTCATGAAAGCACTGCTTTTGTGACTTGCTTCTTCCTCTTTCACAATAAATTTTCTTTGTTTTCTCTGAAAAAGTAGTGGTCTTAGGAAAGTGGAATGCTTCCTTCCCAGGAGGCACAGATGCTTAACATTAGGCTTTGTCTCATGTTACTGCCAGTTTTCTGTGTAGCTTTTACTTATTGTTCTTTGTGATCCATCGTGTTGTAACATATAGATGAACACTTAAAACAGTGTTCAGTTCCTCAGAATACATTATGGATTCATTTAAGAGTGAGATGGTTGGGCCCACTGAAGGGTAGGTTACAGCCCAGCCTAGGTCAGTGCCAACAATTACTTGGGCCTTTTTATGCCTAACTCTGTTTCTACAACAGCAAAGCATGTTCCACAACGTGAATGTGTTCTGTCTTTAATATGCTCTTCAAGTTCTACTACAGAAGTGCATTTGCAGGCATTCCACTAGACCATATTTTAGTGGATCTGTGTGTTGTATTCTCTTTCTCCAGTGCCTTACAGGCCCTGGAGGAAGACCATACAAAACTTGAAACATTGAGAGAGGATTAAGTATCACACTTAGCTGCAGTTAATAATAATAAACACCACCGTTACACAAGAGTATTTTATTTGCTGCCTTAAATAAAAGCACATTTCCCATTTGAGGTAAAGCATTAGGAGTAGTTTGCAGAGTATGAGTGTCTCTAAAAATGAAATGGCAACACAAAGGTCACGATGATTTACGTTTGTCTCTAGATGTTCCTGAGGCAGTTCGTACAGCACCACTCTGCACAAGCTGTCTGGCTCCAACAACCACATTCCTCATTTGAAGGCCCAGGTAACCAAAGAAAATGCCATGACAGTGTTAGGACCAAAGCAAAGTAGTTCGTTCTCACCCCAGATGGCCTCAGGCACTTTAACAGGTTTTGTTGACTTGTTTGTGCACTGCACTCTACTTCCCAATCGTTTTGCCGAGTTTACACCTTCCCACTCAGGACTTAGTTCATCATTTTGGTTGTGTTGCCAGAAGAAAAAACCTCGGCCAGGCAGCCAAACCAGAGAAACTAAATGGGGGGAACTCTACCAGACAGGCACTTGTGGAGAATCACTGGGATAAGAAACACATTTACGAGTGATCAGCAAATCTTTTGTTGTCTCCTCGGTATTTCTGAAAACATTTTGCAGAAATATTTTGTATTATGAAGGAGCACATTTACATTTCTCCTTGGTCAAATCCATTTTCCCAGCCCCCCCTCGTAGGAGACTAGGTTACAGAGTAGGAACAAAGCCAGTAATTAAGCATAGACGCGAGCTAAGAGAACAAGTTAAGTAAAAAGCAAATCAAAGGTCAGATCGTGCAGCTATGACACTGCTGATTATCTACTGGATTGTGCCGTTTCTTTTAAGGGCAATGTTCCAAAGTAACAAAAGCCTCAACACAGAAACAGCTTACACCACAGGATTTTATTTTGTACAGGACAGTACAAAATACAGTAACATTTTTCTGCTAGTTAAAGCTGCATGTACAAGAGCACTTGTTAATCATGCCATACCAGCAAGTCTTCTCTTTCAGGCCTAGGAATCAATAGCAGCTGATCTTCTCCATTTAGTATAATTTCATAAGAGTTTTACTAAGAATAAAAGTGAATGAGCAGTAGTCCAGTCAAGTCACCCTTCCTGGTGTACCTGGTTTTTAGGGATGCCTACACTGGCTCTCTAAACCTTGGAACGCTTCAGATGCGCTTTAAAAGTAAAAAAGAATACGAATCCATGCATAATTATGCATGACTGAATACATCAAGTATTCATCAGTCCTTATTAATTTTTTAAGTATCTAAAAGTGACTTAACCTCTTAAAAATTATCTTTTAAAGCAGTTAGTGTTTCATCTGTAAGCCACTACATAACTCCTTCAAAGCCAAATTATCTCACATAATATTGAATTACATCACATCACAAATGAATGTGATGTTTCATGGAGAAAGAAAATATAGTTCCTTTTCTACAGGAATTGCAAGCCAAGGCCCAGATCCTGCAGAAGCTAACACAAAACAAGATTTAGTGGAATTTGTGTTGCATATGTGAAGTTACTCTTGTGCTTGTGTCCGGCGCTAGGTTGTTAATGAAAAACTGGATTTCAACCTACTGTGCACTAAATGGTGATAAAAGAAAAATAGTAATAGTCCTTTATTGCAGTTTACCTTTGCACAGACGTTTTTCGTGCATACTTCAGATTATGCAGGTTTAAAGGAAGACAGATCTTAGACCATTAGTAGTTTATCACTGAATTTGAAAAGGAAACCTTTGAAAAGAAACAATTCACTCTAACTCTGGACCTTTTGTAAGCATTGTTGCTGTTGCAACTTGTAAACCAGACTTGGAATGTTACAAATGATCCTTTATGATTGAAAAACAGATTGTTCCTCGCTGCACTCTCTACTCTTTCTTTGCATCTTGGGCATCTTTTTCTTCTTCATCAGAGTATACAGTGGGTTCCTCCCCTTCCTTCAGCAGCTTACCAACATGGTGGTACTTAACTAGGGAAAAAAGAATCCAAGTCATTATTCTGCCCTGAAAATACAACTTTATAAACTTCTATGTCTGTTTCCTGAATAAACAAAATGCCTGTATGATAGTAACACAGCTCCCAGTGACTTGTTCCAAACACCGGGCGAAAGGAGAAAAGCCCAAATCAACTATCTGAACTACTATTACTGTTGTATTAAGGGTAGGAAACATGCAAAGTAAATGTGACTGTAATTCTCTTTCTATTGCTGAAGCCAAAAGATGAATGAATGCAAGGACAAAGGTAAACTGAGGGACTCATCCAGCTAATGAAGAATCCTGGATTAGCTCCCTTCTCTTGCCAATGTCAAAGCTAGTTCTTCAACCAACGGGCACTGTTAGAGTATTTACGTTATGTGTTACACACGCGTGCGTGCACACATGCACACATCTTTCACACAACATTTTAACTTCTGTAATAAATGTTGAAAATACCCAAGCAGGACAGAGGAGAGATCCTTTCTCCCAAAGATGGAGACAGATCCATTATCAGACTCTGCAGCTAAGCCTCTGCCTTGCTTTCTATCTCTTTTTGAACATGCGGAAATGCCGAGATCACACCGCTGTAAGAACTGAGAGCTGTGCCATGTTGCCCATCTGTCAGCTTCAACAAAGCAAAAAAAGATGCCTCTGACTACAGGTATTTTGGACTAATGTTGTTAGAATTCATAAGAATTTAAAGCAACTACTTGCCCAATTTCTGAGAACCATAGTAATAAAAAGAGTGCAGTTCACTGTCAGTCCTGATGCCCGACTCTTGAAAAGGTAGATTTGAACACTACTGTAGGTCAGGTATTTGGTAGCATAGTTCTGTTTCCTGTGACATACTTGTTAGCATCACAGAACAGCCATTCAGTGTGACATGATTAACAGCCTTGATTAAGACAGGAAGAGCACCAAAATAGTAGGGGCACATCAGGTCAGAACTGAGATGTTCTAATGACATTATGTGGAGGAGAGCTCCATTCTAGCTAGTGATAGTAAATCTTTAATACTGAACACTAGATTTAAAAACAAAACCCATTTGATTTCCACTTGGCTACTATTTTTTATATGCAATGTTCATCACATCTATATAAATTAATCAAGACAAACAACTGATACGTATATTTTTTTTGTCTTATCTGAGCAGAAATAATCCCTTTGGCGTTCACTTGCCTAAAAGGCATCATGAAATATGGAGGAATTGTTTTTCATCAACAGGATACACAATAGGGAAAAGAAAAAAATACATAAAAGAAAAAAAAAAAATCACACCAGTGGGCATGCCCTGGCACAAGATTGATGCAGCAAAGTTCCATAAAACTGTGGTTTGAAGTTCTCCTTTTTGAGCAGCAAAGTGAGGGCACATGACACAGATCACTTGGAATTGCCTGTTTCAAACTTTTAATACTAAGCATAGTAAAACAAGGAAGCTGTGAAAGTGACTTCCTTCTGTTAATTTTAGAACAAACATCTCAAGTGTGCAAGTTGCCTCAGCGCTGGTGTGGTAACGACCAGGCTGCCTGCAAGCACAGAGGTGGCATTTGCCCATTCCCGATGACCTTCTGGAGGAGAAAGTCAGCTGGAGAGTGTCCATGAATCTGATAAAGCCACCAGCAAGGCCATGCACAGTAACTTATTTAGAGTAAAAAAGGTTGTATCAAGAATTCTAAGGGGAAAAGGTCTAAATAGTCTTCAAAACTCAAAATCCCCAAGAAGTAATAGTTTAAATGTTACTCTTATTTCTGAGAAGTTGAATGGGACATGAGCATTTTTCAGAGCATTAAAATCTAATTGTCTCTATAGATGGGGTCTTAACTGTATGAAAAACATGCTCTTAATTTCAAATTCCTTTCAACTTTTCGGGTGGCCTTATAGATCTTATCCTATGGCAGAATGCTTCCATCTCACCTACTGTTCTGGAAGGAGCAGGGGAGAGAGAACACAGAAGGAAAAACCTGGCATTTCTCTTCTTTTGTGTAGCAGTAATTCTAGGAGCACTTAGCAAACTGAGTTATTAAGTTAGTTTCCAGACTGATGCTTCCTGCTGGTAGCAGCCTTTTAACCATTGCTTCTCTTATCACCCCCCAGTTAGCTACTTCTGCGTAAAGAGGTTTAAAATTGCTTACAAGTGAATTGTGACTCCCAGTCCCTCAAGGTCTCTTGCTGTGTAGCGTTGAGATCAGAAAGGTCATCATAGTCATCCCTCAGAGCCTCCTTATCCAGGCAGAAAGTGGCAAGACCTCGGGATGCATCTCTTCCAGCAAAAATCCCATACGGGCCCTCTTTAAAATAAAAACACGAGCAGCATTATTAGAGGTAACAGATGCTGTATGATTGGCATGGATCAGAGTCCCCTAACTCAAAGAGATGAGGAGTTCCTTCCCTGACCTGTGGGGTCAGAGGTGCCTCAAACTTCTAAAATGTTTTTTTAAGTTTTATTCTACTTGGTAATAACGGAAAACAGAGGAAGAGGACAAGAAACAAAATCATGGGAAGAGATGGTGAGTTTGGTGAAACATCAGGACAACGAAGCACACAACGGTGCACGGCACATACAAACGGGGTAAGAACACGCCTACGAACTGGGAAGCACATCCTCAGAAGGAGGAACAGAGGAAGGATTTGTGAGGCTGAGGTGAAATGGAAGTTTTCTAAGAGACGCTCCTGACTTAAAGAGCTGAACGGATGACTTGACAGAAAATGTGGTGGAGATAGGAGGAATCAGCAACTGGGAAGAAGCAGCTGTTAAAACTTCCAAAATGCAAGATGAACTCCAATGATCAGAACGTGCAACTCACAGCAGATCAGAGATACCTTATCAAGACACTCTTGCTAAACTGCATTAATAATTAACCTGCTTGCATGACAAGCTGAAAATTGAGATATCCCATGTTGTAGCTAGACAGTGAAAGTTCTTAAGGAAGCTTACCAACTTAGATAAACGGGCAGCTTCTACTGTTGTCAAGGAAGGCAGCATCCAAAGCATGGTCCTTAAGTCCAGTGGCTTTTAGTTTGCACCAATAGAAAGCTGCACATCTAACTCAGCTGTACATACCATCTCGACTGCAGCAAAGCTACAATCCAGCATCGTTCAGTGACGGTCTCCAGTTTATGTTTGGACTGAAAGTAATGATCTCATCATGCTTCCCAACACTTGGTGTCTCCTGCACTGTTGTCCTTGTCTCTGAGCAGCACTGGCAGCTCACTACTGCAGCTACCTGCTGTCTGGACAGCTAAAGAGTGGTTATGCCAGATCCTGGTACAAATTCACAAGCCTCGATGAGGCTTTTTAACAGGAGGCCTCTGACAGAAGTAAAAACTTGTGAAGCTGATTAAACTCTTACACCTGGTTACACATACTCCCACCCAGCTCATCAGTAGCTGCTCTACAAACCTCTCCATAGCTTAGTCAATCTTTGCACGTTTGAACTGTCAATGATCCTAATAGGAAGCTGGTTTAATCTAAATCACTAGGTATTTAGTATAAATATTATGCATTAGAGTGATGTCCACTAGAAGTTGGGAATGGAATGTAAACACTGAGAGAACACTTCTCTTCTGCTGCCGGGCATCGGGTAAATGCACCCAAGGCCAACAAAGGCACCCAACCCAACGGTGGCACAACCCCTTACGGTACTTGCGGTTAAGTGTAACCTGCCCTGGGAAAATAAAGAGAATAATGAAGCAACGCAGGCTGGCAAAGCCGGAGGTTTCCCAACACCGGGGCCCAGGCACCCGCGGTAATCCCGCCCGCCGCCTCACCCGGGCGGGCAGCTCTCCCAGCGCCGCAGGCTGCGCGATGTGTCTCAGGCCAAGCCTCGCACACCCCTCCCAGCTCCGGGAGAGCCGAATCCTTTCCCAATCTCCGGATCGCGAGCCGGGGCGAGAGGGCACGGGCAGCTTAGCCGAGCGTTCATCCCGCCGGCCAGGAGGCGGGTCAGGCATTAACGCGGCGCCCCGCACGCTGATCCCCGCACGCTGATCCCCGCGCCGCGGGGCGCGAACTCCGCGACAGCCGCAGCGCCGGCCCCGCGGCCGGGCCTCAGCCTCCCCGCGCCCGGCGCCCGAGCAGGGGCCGCGCCCCGGTGGAGGGCGGCCCCGGACACCGCGGAGGCCTCCCTGGATCCCTCCGGCCGGCGGCCCGGGCCGCATCCCGGGCACAAAGAGCCGGGGGGTCCCGCTGAGGGCCCGCCCCGTGCTCGCCGCGCCGCCGGCCCCCGCCCGCCCCGGCCCTCACCGGGCCCGTAGAACTTCCTGGCGCGGGTCACGTCGAAGACTTTGCCGTTGATGGCCATGAGGATGCGGGGGTCGCGCACCCCGTCGTAGGGCCGCAGCTCGGCCAGCGTGAAGTCGCGGCGCTTCATCTTGGGCAGCGGCGGCGGGTCCGCCTCGCCCGCCGGCGCCGCGGGCCGCTCGCCCCGCAGGATCTGGTAGAGGAGGAAGAGGCAGAGGCCCAGCAGGCTCAGGTTGAGCGGCGAGCCCACGATCTCCAGCAACAGGCCGCCCCCCTCGGCCGCCGCCGCCGCCTCATCTCCGGCCGCCGCCACCTCCTCGCGGGCCATCGCGCTCGGCTGCTCTCCGGCACGACGGACTGTGAGGCGCGATGCGGCGGCAGGTAGGAGGAGCCGGTCCCGCCTCAGCGCGCCAAGGGGGCGGCCCGGCCCTGTGGGGCGGGCGTTGACTGGCGGGCGGGCGCGGTCGGCCCCCTCGCTCGCTCGGGCGCAGCGCTGGCCGGCTGCTCACCCGCCTCGGCGGTAGGTGGTGGTGTGAGGCCGGCGATGGCGGGTGCGGCTGCAGAGCCCGCGGCCCGGCGAGTGACGGTCCGCGGAGGGCGGCCCGGCCGCCATTGCCCGCCGAGGCGGCAGCAGGTCAGGGGAGGCCGCGGGAGCGGCGGCTCCGTGGCACGCGGTTTCACAGAAACGCTGGCAAAAATAATCTGGGAGCTGTGTTAGAGCCGTGGGAAAGCTGCCGCGCTGGCCCGCTCGGAGCCCCTCAGCGCAGGGGCCCATCGCTTTCCTGAGGGGGCAGTAGCTTTTCGAGGGCTTTCAAGCGGTCGTGCCAAGCTCAAAGTAGGAAAAAAAGGGAGGATGTGACCAGACTAATGGGCTTTTCCCATTCAGGTAGTCCCCCCTGGCCCCCAAAAACTACAGAAGCAGCAACCACAAGGTACTATTATAACATGAAAAAGAAGTGTCCAGTGCTGGACTTCTTTATTCTGGTTTCTTTTCAATGGGACATCTTGTAGTAAAAAATAAGTTAATGAAAGTACTAACTTGGTGTATTTACTCAATATGGTGTTCTCATACAGGGCTGAATACAGCTAAGTGCAGCTGGTGTCATCTATTCCTTGCTATCAGAGAAAGCAGAAGTGGTGTTTTGGGTCTGAGCAGTTGCCTCTGCAAACTGTGACCTCGCCGTCCTTCTAACAGAACACAAACCAGGGTCCAGTCAGAATACCACCCTTCCAGTGCAGCATACCGAGCCTGATCTTGCACTGTAGCTTGGCTGGTGGTTCAGATTACTGCTTCAGGGGGTGAAGGCCACTTTTATCAAACCTATCCTTGGGACATTTAGTTAAAATTGAAAGCAGTGCATTTCATTTACTAATTTTCAGTGTTAGGAAAAAATTAACTCTGTGGGCCAGTGCGTCTACTGATTTTTGCCTTTTGGGGTGCACTCAAGACCTCTCAGTCCTAAGGTGTTTAAACACGTTGGCTCTTGCAAAGTAGGGTGTTTGGTTCCACCTGCTGTCTGATTTAGGAAGCTTCTTGTTTTCCTGATCAGCACTTGGACCTTAATCTATCTGTCCTTTTATGGTATACACTGAGTTTTGCTTCCACCTGCTGTAGAACTTGAAAAACTCATTGTTTCATTGATCTGAATCGATTTATATTTGGTAATAAAGTAGGTCTGTGTTTTGACCCTATTCAGGATACTGGATATATCTCTGAAACTTTAGAACTATTTAAGAGCTGTATCACCTGGATGACAGTTAATTCTGCTCAGTGTAGACATGTGCTCTTACACTTCATTGTGTTCATATGACATATGAGATTAATAGATGTAGAAAAAAAAAGAACCCGAAATTTAGAGGGAGATTTTCCTTTCTTTTTCTACAATACATTTTGTAGACAAAAAAGCCCAGACTCCAGAACGACCCCAACTGTGAACCAGACACTGAAGAGAGGGGAAAAAGAAGCTCTGTTTATGCCTAGTACCCTAGAGAAGCCATTCAAGAACAGTTCATTCTTAGATAAAAAAGGGCCAGGAAACGTTGCCAAGATTGATAGAATCTCAGCTTCCCTGCCACACGAGCACTGGTACTGCAAGTTACAGTTGCTCAAGTTCAAGGTTTTTTTTACCTTGCAGCATATAAAAAATATACATATGCCTCAGAATGCATCTTACTTAAGAAAAAAAATTAAGAACAGATATTTAGAAATAAATGGGCATAATTAAAATTAGGATACAACAGTAAGATTAATCTAAATTCGTGAACCCTCTGTTATACATTTCTTGCTAGCAAGCTTACTTGGCAATTCCTTTAAATGAAACTGAGGTTTTAGTCAGAATGGAGTTGGCCCCAGATCCAGCTAAATACCACAAGCATTAGCTATGCTCCCACACAGGTTTTCTTCTCCTTTAGGCAACAATAGTTTCCTCCTTGAAACCCCTCTGTTAACAGCATCTGTGAGATGAGTTGATAAAGCACTTCCAATATAATGCTTTTTTTGTTATTAATTGAAGAAAACACTGGCACTCGGATAACTTTCATCTCCTTGAAAATCAGAGGAGTACAGAGAGTTTTAAAATATTCCTACTTGTTTGGTTGGGTTTTTTTGATAGCCAGCATAAATCTGTTAGAGATGAAGAAAAATCAGCTCTACTGTGCCTCAACGTTCTTCTTACTGCTCTGTTTCCACTTCGGAACTTGTCTGGTCAATTTACTCAGTCTTTTAGAGCATATTTAGTGCTTCTAAACAAAGTGTGCTTTGCGTAGGTTGCCCATGATAGGCTTCACCATGGCTGAGTACATGGGGACCGTTGTTGCCAAGGTGGTTTTGGTCCTCACATTCTCTCCCTGTTCCTTTGGAAGACCTCCGGAGGAATTCTTTCCTCTAACTTACCTGATTGACAGTTTTAATGCAAACTATGACTGCAAAAAAGTCTTCAGAAGTCTGCAAAGCTACTGATGCCTAATTTGCATTACTTGTGAGCAGATTCCCAGAGCTGCTGGTCACCTGGAACTATTGCTGGCTTTCATTTGGCCTGCAAGGACCCAGGGTTTCTGAAGCAGAGATGACATATCTTAGTCTTTGACCTTATTGAGAACCGTTAACAAATGAAACCACTGGCAAGTTAGATCTTTACTGTCCAGCCTAAAGTCTGATTTGTAACTCCTGCCTGAGAATTTCAGAGACTTTAGTAACATACCATAGGGTTGCATCACAAACAGCTTGTACCACCATCAAGTAGCAGCCACAGAGAGAAGTTTTTGCCTTGTGGTCCAATGGCCTCTTGGAATCTGTAGACTTCTCCGAGTGAAGAAACTAAAAAGCAAGATTAAATGTGTCTTACAAGGACACAAGGAATTCAAGCCTTCTTGAGGGGAGTGACATATTATATGAGACCATCCAATACATTTGCTTAGGCAAGCTCTGTCATACCTGCCTGGTTCTCACAGCTGGGGTAATATGGGTATTACTGCTGCCTTTTTTTTTCTTTTTCTTTTTTTTTTTTTCTTTTCTTCTCTCCCCCCATCAGTATTAATTTAACTTCGTAACAAGGAAGAAGAAAGTAATGATGAGATGCTATAATCTCACTTTTCTTTTACCAACTGGTACCTATTTGTGCCAAAAAACCAGAACCCCTCCCTAAACTGCAGAGGTCAAACATGCTCCTAATGCTGTCAGCAGGAATGATATTAAGCTGTTGTTAGGGTGGGTCTGTTCCATGTGCAGAGCAGGTACCTGACCTGGGAATGCCCTGAGTTACATCTAGTCCTCAGATCAAAAGCATAAGATGTTTTTCTGCTGGACTTCCTTTTTTTTTCAGTTTTTATTTCCATCTCTGTAATATTTCTATTTATTTTTCAGTGGCATCTTCTGACTTTCCAGCTGTGCTCCTCATCCACCTAAATGCAAGAAAGAACTCTGCAATGTGAAGATGACACTATGCTTAAGGCTATCAAGATTCTGTTATTCCTGGAGATAGATGTGTAAACATCTGCAGCACAAACCAGCTCCAGATGGGAATTTTTACCAGGTTTTAGAAAATGTGTCAGAAAGGAGGGGTTGGAAAGGCAGAGCCTACTCATGCTGGAGAATTGCCTTCCTCAGAAACATACTGAGACTAAAATGTTCCCCCCTCCAGCCTCATCACTTCTCTCTTAGACTGCCAGGACTATGGTTTTCAATTCAGTCACGCTGAACAGGACTGACAGTCACTGACAAGAAGGCCTCCTTGGTCAGTATGTACAGCAACCATGGAAGTTTTGGAAATGTCTTGTCTATTAACTGTAGATGAAAATCTGAGTGTGAATTCTCAGGGCTCCTTTTTTGAAAGGCAGCAGATGTCAAAAACAATCTGGACAAGCTGTAGATGCTTCTGGAAGAGTCAAGGGGAGAAAACAACATAAGTCTGCATGTGATTCTTGCAATCAGTAGCAGTCTCAGTTTCCCTGGAAAGCACACTGATTGACACTGGAAGAGTAAATAAAATCCCAGACTTCCTGACAATAATACCTTGGATTTACTTACAGATCTGATGAGCCAGGAGGGTTTTCTGTATCAAAAATAACTGGATGACATGAAGGAAACTTGGTGCATTCACAGGTGGAGTCAAATCAGTAGCGCTGTTAGAAGGAGAGGAAATGGTATCTCTGCTTTGCTAGTGTTGGTCAGGGAAATGGTATCCATTGCAGGTTTCTTCACGAGGACCAGTTTCTGCTGACACTGGAGGCATTCACTTTGTGTTTTGGAATGCATGAGCCACTTCACTTGTGTCACTACATCCCTGAAGCAGGGCCTGTTACTTCTCTGCCTCTATGATGGAGTGCTGGTTCTGCTACCGACCAGATCAGTCTGTTCCAGTGTGAACTGACAACCAACCTCATTGTTAATGGACTTAAAGGCTAGAAGAAGGGAGGTATTAATAACCTGGGACAGCAGAGTTTTCTAGGTGTAACCTTCTAACATTTTAACTGTGGAAATGCCAGAAGCCAGGCATGGATTCTCATCTCAGTTCGAGTTTATTTAGCTGAGATCTGTGTCGTAACACCCTAGCTGATTACAAAGAGGGCTGTTACTGCTTCTCTTTGTTAGGGGGTGAAATCAAAAGCAGCACAGAAAAGATGGGGGTGACTCAGTTAAAAACCAGAAAGTGGCAGCAGGAAGAGGGACACATGGAAGGAATAGCACTTGATTTCTTCCAAAATCACCTAGAAGTTTAGTTCAGTACAATACACTTCCAGATGCAAGCCAAACTTCTGTCTGTTCCACAAACAGGTCCTTATATCTTTGGTTTTCTAATTTTATTAAGCAGTTGAAGACAGTTCGGTCACGCGTGGTTGGACACAGCATTAGTGACCCAGTAGTGTTTTCAACACATAAAGAAGGTGCTTAGTTCATTTCCCAGCCTGATGCATTTCCAGCTGTTGTAGTTATGCAGCGTCCTCAATGGCAAAATCTTTCAGACCCTCGAAGTCACCCCACAGCTCTGAGAATCCCATGAGAGATGTTATGCAAATTCTGTATGCTGAGAAGATTGTCAGGCCACACCTGGAATACTGTGTTCAGTTTTGGGCCCTGCTATACAAAAAAAGGCATGGACAGGCCAGAGAGGGTCCAGAGAAGGGCCACAAAGATGATCCAAGGACTGGGAAGGTGCCATATGAGGAAAGGCTGAGAGAACTGGGTTTGTTCAGCCTGGAGGAAAGGCAGCTTAATGGAGACCTTATCACCAGGTTCCAGTAGTTGATGGGTGGCTACAGAGAAGATGGAGACTCTTTTTTTTACAGGAACTCACATGGAAAAGACCAGGGGTAATGGGTACAAGCCACTTCACTCCTGGGGAGATTCCAGCTGGACACTAGAGGACAATTTTTCACAAGGAGAACAATCAGCCATTGGAATGATCTCCCCAGGGAAGTGGTGGAGTCCCCAGCACTGGACACTTTTAAGACTCAGCTGGACAGCCCTGTCTAGACTGGGCTTTGGCCAGGAAAGGTTGGGCCGGATGATCCTTGAGGTCCCTTCCAAGCTGGTGTTCTGTGATTCTCTGAAGACACCTTGCCCCACGCCCCAGACCCTCCAGGCGATGTGCTGAATGC
>WUAM01000395.1:10444335-10472344 GCA_024336885.1 Actenoides hombroni
GTACGGACGGTGCGCGCCTGGGTCAAGGGCCGTAGCCGCCGGCCGCTGCTGGTGACGCCGCCGTACTCGTGAGCGCGGAGCGGCTGCCGCGCTGAACTGGGGACCCGCAGCCCCGCGGGGTCAGAGCTCCGCGTTTGATGCCCTAAACCGACTCTTTAAGCTGTGTCAGTCAGCTGGAATAGTCACTGCTGCCGGTGGGAGCCGGGCTTGATTTGGTCTCTCGCATCGTTAGTGGAATTGCTGCCTGCCTCCCGGGAGCCGAGTCTGAACGGGGAGAACCCGTGCGTGCTCAGGGCGGTAGCGGTGGCGTGAAAGAAGTAGTAGTAGGGTCTTGTAAATGGAGCAGATCAGATCTACAACCTGTAGTACGAGGAAAAGACAACCCTTGTGTCATTTCTTTCGTGATTGTTTTGCTGATACACTCCATCGTTTAAGAGCTTGATCTTAGGAACAACTGCGTGTGGGAGTAAAGCCTTAATCGTGTAACGACTTTGATGAATTTCCAGTGATAACTGTTCTTGTGCAAGGAGGAGTGGCTCACTGAAGGGCAAGTGCTTTCCTCAAGGTAACAGGCTGGTGGACAGGGTATGAGCACAGAGTATCCGTGAACCCCAGAGAACCACCACCAGTATTTTCCATAGCCGAGTCCAACTGCTTTCTTGGAAATGTCATTTGAAATGTCCCTTTCCCCTTCCAGCCATTGTGCCGTGTTCTCGCACCGTATCCTGCCTATCTCTGCCTAGACCCACACAATTATCAGAGCTTGGCTGGTGCAGATTTGGATGGAGGCTTATTAATCTCAGACCTGTCACAGCAGATGGGAGAGCTGGAAAGAGGTAGCCTAGTACATGTACTCTGGGCCACGTGGGATTGCAGTCGCTGGAGGTCTTTTATGCTTTGTGTTGTCTTTGATGTTTGGTGGAAACCAAAGGAGGTTGCAGCTAGCTTGAAGTGCACTGTCAGGAACCTTTAACACAGAAGAGGATGTTCTGTGGCATTATCTTTTACAAACAGCTTAGTGAATGTGAGTTTTCTATTTATTTTTCTCTCACACAAGGTAATAAATAATTAGGACTTCAGTACCTTTGCAGATACATATTTGTCTTGTTGTTATAAAACGTACGTGAAAAATTAGCCAGTGATTTCATGGGCATGGAATCGCTTTTTGCACTGTTTGGTTGATCAGTTGTTTATAGTTTGGACTTGCAGCTCTGTGATGTACGGACCAGTGCATTGCTAGTGCCTCAGGCCGGTTCCTGAAGAATATTGCTCGTGGAAAGTGACAATGAAATTGCTCATCTGTTTCTAAAGAATGTGAGTAAATGGCTTCTCACAAGATCGACACCATGGCACTTCTCCAGACTCAGCTCTGACATAGTCACAAAAAATGCAGCCTTATTGCACAGTTTGGGTGTGAGATTGGCAAGGATTCTGTTCAGCCCGACAGAGAATTTGGGTCTGTATCTGCGAAATTCAGAGTTGGCTCAGTTCTCACTCACTATAGGATAAGAAAGTGCAAAGCACTTCTTCTTGCCTTGGACTTTGACTGGTTCAAGTTTACTATATATATATATATGATTTGTGCCGTTATGTATGTCTAGAAATGCTCTTTCTAGTATCAAAACCCAAGCTACTTAGATGTTACATCAATCAAAAGTGAACTCCTCCGTTTTTTTTAGGTCATTGTGAGTTGAAGACTTTTCCACTGAAGCTGTTTGCTTGTGTTTCTGTCAAAGATTTGATGGAATTTTTCTGAAAATGAAATGTCACAGATTCCTGTGACCACAAAGATGGAGATGTGCCCGGTACAGATTTGATGACTCAAAACTCTTTGTCCTCTGGAACCCACAGCACAGGCTTCTGGCTGTATTCAGATGTCTGGGAAGTAGGTCCTCTTTTAGATTTCTTTTTAGTCTTCCTGGGAGCCAGTAAGTGCAGACTTAACCAGCAAAAGTTAAGTTTTGCAACTTCAGAAGTTTTCCTGGCGTTGGCTTCTGTAGCAGAGTTAGTGTTTGTCTCCTCTTGAAATGTGGCAGAGAATTTGCTGCAGACAAATGCACAGCTATGTTTTCTTTTACCAGAAGATGTATGACAGTCAAAGAAGAAAAGAGAAATTGTACTTGATCCAAAGACCTGTTTAGTACAGGCCCATTTATTTAGATTCTGAATAAATTTATTTAGACATCAGTGGTCACTTAGAATATTTCACAAGAAGACACTAGCTGCAAGTGTGAGTACTGGGATCATACATAAGCACCAAGATGTTACTCAGTTTTGAACAGCTGTGAAAATGGGCAGTCAGTGACCAATACTTTGTGTACGTGGGAGAGACTCTAATACAATTAATACCAGCAAAACCATCTTCAATCATTACTGCTTATTCTCTGCTAAAATCCACTACAGCTGTTAAGTGTGTTAGAGATTCATTTCTTTAGTTACATGAACTCTGTATAAATGAAAAGAAAGTACAATTGGTTTTGCAAACTGGGAAGTTGATTTTTAGGTGGTGGGGGTTTTTTTGTGTGGGTTTTTTGGTTTGCTTTGTTTTTCCTGGGGATTTTCAGTAATCCTTATGTTTGTACAGTGGACAGTGTACGCGGGGTGGTTGGTCTCAATATCTTCAGTTATGTAACATAAACACCAGGCTGTGCAGGAAGTCAAACAGGGGACAAAGCAGCGTGACACATCAGAGTGCAGGCCTGGGCTATGATAGGAAGAGTTGAATTCAGTGGAAACACTGTCATTGATTTTAATGAGCTCTGGATATGGCCCAAACTCCAGAATCAGTGGCTTGGCTTTCCTGGAATGCCAGCAGCATCACGTTGAGTCATGCATACATGGTACATACACGTTCTCTTAAAGTTTAAGAGAGCTTTCAAAAGGAATGGCAATGCCACGAGCATAGATGCCATTGGAATTTCATCAGTTTCTTCTAAATGAATTCAAGTATTTTGCATGAGATTTTGTTCCTTGACGTTGGTTTTAGTGGATAGTCAGTCCTGTCCCCTCATCATTCCCTCAGATGAGTTTCTCTGTCAATTCTTCTGTCTGGTTAAGGTCAATCTATTGTGTAGTTTAAGCATAAAGTTAAATAGATTTCTCTCCATCTGCAGAGGTTTATCTTCATATCTTTTGTTGACAGCTTGTGGGATGGAAGGAGTGCTACAGGTTGGAACTTGAAGCCAGCACTTTGGCGAGCAGCAGACACTGAGATTTGCAGCTGATGTTATTAACAAGGATTGTTTTAACTGCCATTCCTCCCTCACTCCTGCTGACTATTGCAGTTCCTCTCCCTAAATCTCACGAGGTCTCATCTGGTCATAACTCACACAGCCAAGCAGTTGTGCAAGACTCTGAACATTCTTCTCACCAACCAAAACAAGGCAAAACTGCCAAAATGTGTGTGCCAGTGATCAGCCACAAAGCTTGAAAGCAGGTTCTTTAATGATTCAGAAACTGAAAATGAAGAAAGCACCAAATATTATTTCCAATATACCTGCTGCTTTAAGCCAGTGCATAGTTTTGCTGACTCAGGAGTGCCGAGTATCTGCACTAGTCTGAGCTCTTTAAAACTGTAGGAAGTAATGAGGATCTTATTTCACAGCTTCTTTTTAAATTGCTGCTTAAGTGCCTGTGGGGGAAAATGGAGGTTAGTGCACATACTTATTTTGCTTACGACTTTGACACCCTCTCTAGAGCTAACCTCAGCAAAATGGTGTGTCAAGAAGTTAAACAGCCTGTCCTGCTTTCACTGCCATTCTTTGGCTTTTCCTCTGCTGTTCCCACCCTTTCTTTTTTCTTCTAGACATGCATTTCTTAAATTGAACTGGTATTTACTAGTAAGAAGAGGGTGCCATCGTTCATAGAAGTCAGTTAAATATTAGTGCTGTCATTTGCCAGAAGATGTTACAGTAGCTTGTGGCCCAGTGTGTCCTTTCCTTTCTCCCAGTTTACACTTTACGAGACCATTTTCGTGTTCCGCTGGGTTACATGGGAAGGATACCTGCCAGCACACAAGGGGTTGATGCTGCTGTAGTCTGCCTGGTTCATTGCCAGTCTTTGCTCTTTGGAGTGCCAAGATTTTTTTAAATTTATTTTCTTTTTCTTCCTATTAAAAAAATACTTTTTTTTTTTTTAATTTATTTAAAGATTGCTAGCTTAGGAGAGTTGGAGCTGCAGCCCTTCCCATGCAGTCTGTGGACTTTTGTCTCACCCTGGATCATGGTACCTGGCAAACCAGCATCCTTTCCCAGGCCTGTTGCTGACTTACTGCACATGGCTACAGCCAGGTGACAGGGCTCTAAGGCTCTTCCTCTCAATGTCAGGATAAATTTTATTCCTATAATTCAAGAAATTACTCCTGTGTTCCTAAGCACTGGTAACGACAGGAGGGGGAAGATTTAGAGGAGACACAGTCTCTCATCCTGTTTTCTTTCAAAGCAGTGTCAGGATTTCTAGGTTCTCCTGAATTTACCCTCTGGTGTTTTATATGATATATTTCATTATCTCAGTAGGAGGAAGTAAAAGGGCAAGAGAAAATAAGGAGAGGAGGTAGGCTGTGTGGTTCACTTGACATCTGAGAAATGGCCCAAGAGTTTCTCAATAAAATTAAACTATAGATCCATAGTATAATTACCCAGAACATGCTACAAGTGGGGAATGTGTCTGAACGGTGCTTGCTTCATTTTGTTGCTTTTTCAATCGATGTTATATTTGAGTCTGCCAGCCAACAATTTAACACCTCATAGGGAGCTTGTGGATTTATATAATTGACTCTCTAAATCTTATTTTGAAAGAGGGAGGTGCAGCACAATGTTACAGAGAATGGGGCACAGAAAACCTCTCGTAAACTCAGCTGGAGATGCCATTTCAGAATTGCCTTGTGTACAATACTAATGAAAGTTCTTTCCAAAATCCCTCGCTCTTTCTTTGCAGATATATTAAGAAAGGCTTTATTTACAGATGCATAAAGCTTTAAAATTGTAAAGATTTTGGTCCTTTGAAAGAGATGTAGCGTGCGGCACTTGCACGTCAGAGTCATTTTCAAAACCACAATGCAATGTATTTGTGTGTTCTTCAGAGTTCAAGAGCAGAACATTTGACTGTTTGTACACCTGCTGTTAACTACCAGAGTGTACTTATTTAGGCATTTATTTTTTTAATGTTTATTTTCTTTGGTTTTGCATCTGTCTTTTGAACATTATCACTCTCTTGCTACTGTGCTGACTGAAGAGTGGATTTAATGACAGAGTCCTAAAGCTATGAGTTCGGCAATAATTAAAAAAGATATCTTCTTGGACAAGAAAATGCATTAAAATGTTAAGGTTCTTACAATAGATCAGCTTAAAGCAAGAAATCTGAGTCAAGGAAAGACTATACTTTATCTCAGAGGTTCTTGCTCTAGTTGATTTGTCAAGCTTCCAGGCTGTGCATAAGGTTTTATATTATCTTTTTCATGTGAAGCAGGGTAAAATCCTGGTCAATAGAGGAAAGAGCAAAAAAGGGAACAAACCAGCCATTCTTGTAGTGATGAGTCTGAAGAAGCCATGTTATAAACAATACCACCACAACTTGTGTGGATTGCATTAGAAGAAAAAATGGAATACAAGCAATTTACATGCTGTGATGCCAGTGATCACATTGCTTCTGCTCTGCTGGCCCTCAAACTATGGCCGTTGCCCCTGCTCTTCATTCTGCAGTTACAAGAGGGATAAAACCAGTCATGGTGTGACCTGGGTTTTGTTCTACTATACATTGCACAGCCTCAGCACAGTCATGTGCCATCTTTCCTCCAAAGGAATTTTCACTACTGGAAAGAGTCTGGCTCCATCCTCCTTGTGCCCACCCTTCAGATATTTGTAAACATTAATAAGATCCCCTCTCAATCTTCTCTTCTCCAGGACAGACAGCCCCAGGGCTCTCAGCCTTTCCTCATTAGAGAGATGTTCCAGTCCCTTCAGCATCCTCATAGCCTCCATTGGACTCTCTCTAGTATTTCCCTGTCCCTCTTGACCTGGGGAGCCCAGAACTGAACACAATACTCCAGATGTGGTCTCACTATGGCAGAGTAGAGGGGGAGTAGAACCTCCCTCTACCTGATGGACACAGTCTTCTTTATCCCCCAAGGATACGGTTGGCCTTCTTGATCACAAGGACACATTGCTGTCCCATGGATAACTTACTGTCCACCAGGACTCCAAGGTCCTTCTCCGTGGTACTGCTTTCCAGCAGGTCTACCCCTAAGCTGTACTGGTGCATGGTATTATTCCTCCCCAGGTGTAGGACTCTATACTTGCCCTGGTTGAACTTCATTTGGTTCCTCTTTGCCCAACTCTCCAGAAAGATACTAAAGCAATGGATTTAAGTTTGTCATGACTCTTGAATTTTAGCTTTTTCAGGTACCACTGATCCTGGGCTGCCAGATAGACCCACCAGCTCCATGCATTACTTCAGTGTATGCTCAGCTCTGTGCTTGCACTGTTTGAAATGGGGAGGGCTGAGCAAAGATCCAGTTCAGGCATGTGCTTATGTGACTCTGTGACACAGAACTGTAGTTTATTCAATGGTTTTAGGTAAAATTCTTCTGCAATCAGCTTATTTCCTGCCTCTGGATATTTATTAGATATTTTCCCTTCCCATTATGTTGGGAACAGCTCCAGCATATTTAAGAGACAACTGGGAACACACTGGGATATTTAAAGATTCCCAGAACTTGAGTCGGAGTAGTGCTCTGGGCTGCCCTGTAAGGACTCTGCTGTGCTATGGTGAAATTGGCTCGGTATCAGGTATTTTTTATTATGTGATGATTTTAAAACTCTGGGCAGGCTGGGCCAAATCATGTTGTGCAGTCATTGATTTCTAATTTAACTCAGCATTTTGCTGCCAGTCATCCTGTAAGAGTTCCCACGGCTAAAGGCTGGCTAGCGAACTTAAAGTTATCTTGGATATTTATAGGGTTCCTATTCTTGTAGGGTCTTTCTGGCTGTCCTTACTGAGGGAGGGAGGATGGGGAAAGGCTCTAAAACACAGTTCCAGGCACCAGGAACTTCAGGTTCAGTTGCAGTTTGTGGATTCTGGAACAGTAACTGAATTATTCTGTGCCTCAGATCTCCTTCCCAGCTATACCTGCAGTGTAGAGTAATATATTCTGTGCAGAGAAGCACAGGTCTGGTGCTTGTGATTAATCTTGCAGATACCAAGCGATAGGAGTAAATTTACTATTATTCAATACTTTCTACTTATTTTGCACTCTGTGGAATGAGGCAGGTACTGTACTCATGCCTTTATACAGAGAAAAGCTGGCAAAGAAAGCGCGGTGTTACCGCTGCCTACTAATTGGAGTTGAATGTCAAGAGTATGCAGTTTTGACTTTTTATTTTTCTGATCATTTCCCCTCGGAGCAATAAAGCCTGCAGGCAGGACATTCTGGGACCTCACTGCCCTTCTCTGAAGGTTAATGGTCACTTTATCTTTAGCCTTGTGTTTGCAGGCACCGGAGCCTTTTCCCCAGAGCTGCCCTTCCGTGATTTCCCATGTTATTGCTTCAGCCGACAGCCAGGGAGATGGTATCAGAGGTGACCTTCACTTCTGAATTTTTTATTTCAGTCACTGCTGAAATTCAGGATGTTGATGGGTTTAAGACTGTTATTCCAGATGTGCGAGTCTCTGGTTCTCCTCTTGCTGCTACCTGTACAAACAAATCAGGGGTGGTTCTGTCGAAGAGGTGTGCCGACATCAGCGCAGAGCTAATATACAGGGGAAGTCGTTAAACTTGATTGCTACTTACAGCACAAGCAGCAGTGGCAGTGTCGGCCTGATCTGCCTCCAGGTGAGCTTGGCAAGAGTGTTGCAAGGACATTGACTGGATCTATCCCTAGAGGGGAATTTGGGAAGAATGGGGTGTAGAAAAATCAGTTCCTTATTCACATCATCAGGATATTTGTTTAGACTCAGTAACTGTTACCTCTGATGTTGGACATCGAGACCGGGCGCTGGGCCACGTGCCTGTAGCTACATACTGCACTCTCACATTTCTTTCCAGATGGTCTTGGGTATTGGTGCCTTCCTGGACACCGAGAAGGAAAAGTTGTGTTGTTGGAACTTATTATTTTTTAACATGGTATTTTCTTAGGTCGGAATGTGTAGAAATAGAGCTCCTTTGTTCAGCTTCTGCACTACCCCCCCTTACACAAAAGAACCACAGTTTCCCAGTATATAAAATATTGACCGTGCTAGTATTTTCACAGGAAATACCAAGCTCTTCCACTGTGTCAAAAAAAAAAATCTACTTTTCATTCAGACCCATTAAAATCTTGGATTTTAGATTTATGATCTTGCATGAAAGAAGCAGCTCCATGAGAGGCGGCACGTCCTGGCTCGATTGTCAGCGTGTACAGGGATGCTGTTCCTCTCTACAAATAAATAACATTGATACGCAAATCAAGCGTTGTAGAGTTGTAAAATGTCAAACAAACACTCCTCTCTCTTTTTGTATCATTTGTTTGGCAATTGATATTTTCTGACGCTGGAGTCTGAGGTTGCATCTGTGACCCTGTTGCGTATCTAGGGGAAATGACACACGGCCTGAACTTCATCTCCAGATAATCCAGGAAGAGTTCACGTTTGATGGGGGGGGACACAAAGGACAGATTTATCATACCAGGGTCTTTTTGCTCTGATTTTAGAATGCAGTAATGCGCTTCAGTAACAATGTTTATCATCACTCCTTCCTCAGAGGTGAAGACACTGTGTTTGTGGTAAACTGCAAGAAATGATTCGGACTCAGAATTACCAAACACTGGGATCAAAGAGATTATATGTATTGCTGCTTTCTTTGAAATACTCTTTTTGTTGAAGGATCTTGCAGGAAACCCTCTTAACAGAGAATAACGGCAACAAAAATCCCCCAAATCCCACACGTTGCACACACAGTGTAAAAATAGACATAATTAGAGCAACATACAGTAATTGGACTTCAGAGCAAGTATCATGGCAAATTCTTTGGGCTTATGTGCATGAATAAAAAGCTGATATAGTGCATAGATAAAGGCCTGTGACTATCTACTTTCAGTTTCAGAGATAGGCTTTTACCCTCATTTTCCTCCTAATATTAATCACAGATGGATGTATAAATTCTGCAAGGCAGAAATCCTCTTATCTCCACTTCTTTGGGTTTTGCCGTGTTTGATTCCCACCCTGTTTGTTTGAAGCTCTGATACTGCAGCTTTTATCAGTGGTGCGTGTTTAGTTGTTTCTTTAGTGCTGAAGAGTTTTCACTGAACATTTCCAAGCCAGGCCCATTTGCCAGCCTGGAATCTCACTTACAAGAAAGCTGAACTCATTTCTTCTGCAGGAAGGTGTTTTCTCAGAGTCACATTGAGGTTAGCACACAGGTAAGGAATCCACGTGCCAAACGCAGAGAGAATTGTGGTGTGGGAAGGGTGACTTGCCATGTTAAGGTTAGATACCTGTGCAGGGTTTATTCCAGGTCATAATGGAAGGAGTGCTTTACCTGCAGTTCAGCTGGAATGAAACATTTTTCTAAACACTTGGGCAAGATCAAGTGCAGCATTAAATCTAGTCTGAAAGTTCCCCCTGGACCTAGGCTTCATTGCTCGGGGGTAAAGACACGAGAACGGAAAGCTAGACTTGGGATTCCACTGGATTTGCCCCAAATACTTCATTTGATGTCCAGACACTGACAGGGTTACTTTTTCAGGGTTAATGTCAGTTGGTTAAGGGTGTGCAGCCCTGCCCTACGAGGAGGGAAGGGTCTGTGCAGCTGCAGAGCTTCAGCTGCGTTGCGGGATGCGGGAGGGCACGCGGTGCTCAGGCTGACACTGGCTGGGAAGGGTGGAGAGAAGCAAAGTAACTGAAAAGTGCAAGATGTTGCTCAGCGTGCCAATGCTACACGAGTGTAAGAAGTGCACAGCATCTTCCTGATGTAAAATCCAAGTGCATGTAGATCAGTACGTTACAGCTCACCGATGGCAGTGGGGATAGGAGGAGCTGCAAACCTCCTTCAGGGACTTCTCATCTGATAGACACCCTGTTTTTCACAGCAGCAGGACTTACCAGAGGAATGCAGTCAAAATGGGACTTTGTTAGAGTGACCAGGAGAGAGGGAAGTAAACTGGATTTTGGTAGAGGCTAGAAGTTAAAAATGTGAGAGCAAACTCTGCCTTGTTAACAAGAAGTGAGTTCAGAGACACCAAGACACACAGGAAATAGGAAATGCTGCAGTCTGTCAGTTTGCTGTAGGACTTCTACTCCTACCTCAACGTTTGCTTGGTGAAAAATTCACATGAAACTTTTGTCTGTTTCTG
The DNA here is from genome assembly GCA_024336885.1 of Actenoides hombroni. NCBI lineage: Eukaryota > Metazoa > Chordata > Aves > Coraciiformes > Alcedinidae > Actenoides > Actenoides hombroni. Next base: position 10,454,661 of record WUAM01000395.1, read on the forward strand.
AAAAAAAAAAACAAACCAAAAAAACCCCAAAAAGCCAGAAAATAAAATCAAACATCCATGTTTAAACACAGTTTGTGAATCGTGGGCTTTCCTCACTGTGACATCGGGTCCCTCCCTGCTGCTTTGCAGGGTTATGTGTCCTGATTGCACACAGGCAAGCTCTGCATGGACGTTTCGTGACGTGCGAAGTGTTCACTTTCTGAACTTTCTTTGCCAGGGAGGCAAGGCCGTGGTCAGCCCTTAGAGATCTAGTTGCAAGAGGCTGCAAAAAAAGCAGCAGATCTGTCGGACGTGACCCATGTTTTGGATCGCTGGCTGTGTGTGTCGCTCCTGACACCTGCTCTGTCAGGCTGCTGCCGTGTACCCTGTGTGCACCTACACGTGTAGGCAGTCACTGTGCAAACATGCCAGTGCTTTTGAGCTCTCTTTGAGTTTCCCCTGTTGGTTCCTTATGTTGAAGAGGCCCTTTTTGCCGTGACACAGGGGAAAGTGCCTAAGAAGCAAATAACTCATTGATTTTAGGAGCTGTATTTTGGTGCAAGCATTTCTGAAATGATTGGGTTGCTGGGCCTTGCTCAGACTTGCCTCCCTCATTCCCTTGGGAGAAATGAAGAACTTGTGTTGGGAGTTTTCACAGGCGCTAGGAGCTCTGCTGCTGGTCCCACTGAGGGGGCTGCTGGCCACCCGGGCTGCTGGCCACCTGGGCTACTTGTGCTGCCTGCAACAGATGCCTCAGAAGCTGAAGTGAGTTGAGTTTGGATGTGCAGCCATCACAGGGGGTGCTGCAGTGCTGGGCTGTTGAGGGAAAGCAGTGGCAGTGAGTTTGAAGAAGTCAACTGGGAAGGCCATAATTTCCAAAGGAAAGTGGGCCTAGCCTGGGCTATTGCAGTCAGGCCAAGCCACAAACTTCAGAGAAAATCCAGATCTGATTCAACATCCAGGTGTTTAAACTTGCTGTCTTCCCTGTCTTTAAAGAACCGTCTTTCTTTTGCCAAAGTCTGTATTCTGTGGTTATTTATTACTTTCCAAGCTGAAAACAGCCTTAATTAATTAACTGGCAGTAGAGCAGCCCATTCACTTTAGCACCTGACAAGTGAAGAGCTAGCATCCTTGCTGTGACTGTTTGGCTGTCAGACCAGGGGTACAGTACTTAACTGCTTACTTGCACCGATTTACCTGTGGACACAGAGCCCTGATGTTTATCAACATCTAAGATACCAGATCTGTACCCAGAAAGCTCAGTGTGTAGCCATTTGGAGCTGTGCTAGTGATAAAGAGGCAGAGCAGTGAATAATAAATGCTACCATGAAGTGGCTTGAAGACTGATATGAAGATAAGAGAATCAAAAAGGATTAAATCCCGAGGTGAAGTAATTATTTTTAATGACTGTTTACTTGTCAGTGCTTCTTGGAAAGTAAGGGGGTTTCTAGATGGTGCAATGCATGTTGCTAAACTACCAGCTGCTGGGAACAGGACTATGTTTGACCTAAACAGAACCCACCAGCTGAAGATTTGCATGTTCAAGTAAATAACTTCAAGACATAATACATAAAAAGAAAAGAAAATAAGGGAAGTGTATTCTGAAGGCAAACTATCTGAAGAGGTTAGGAGACAGGGAATCCTCTTCCTGTTAGCAAAAAACCTGATCTTTTGAAGCTTGTAGGACATATTCTACACCAGTTCAAGTGTTGAAATTCTTCCAAAGCCATCAGGATTACACCCTTCCACAGGCTTTAGGGATTGAGCCTTCCCACTGGATAGCCATTTGGTCTTTCATGCTTTTAAATACGAATGTGAATTTCTCTTGAGGTCTCCTTCATTTCTTACTCTCAATGTTTCCGTTGGCAGCGTTCTCTGAACTAAATGCCAGGCAGATTTCAGATGCAATCTACGTCCAAGATTTTGTATGTTAAGCCAGTCAGAAGGTTTCTCCAGTAATCTCCAGGAATTCCTCTTTGGTGGTTGTTACCCAATAACTGGAGCCTTGATTTTTACTTTTTTTTTCTTTCTTTTTTTTTTTCCCCAGTGTGCTTTCTCCGATGGGTGCAGACTAATGCTCTCTAGCTCAGCTTTTGCTGGTAGGATTAGGGAGTTCAGCGCAAAGTCATCGTGACAAATGCAGTAATTCAGGGCAACAGTGAAACTCATTTGGGTAAAACTTCAACCAGTGTTACTGTAGTTGTGCTTCTTTGTCTTTTCCTAAGGGAGAGAAAGTCTATCTGCTTGATGTCAGGTTTGATTTGCAGTTCTGTGGATGGCATTGAAGTTGGCTGCTTGTAGAGGCTTTCTCTTTCCTGCTAAGTGGGAAACTAGGCTGGAATATGATTTGGTTCCTGTTTGTGATGGCCCTTGCACTCGCTGTCATTTAGTATTTGTGTCATGGCTTTCCCTTGTGTAGGGGACCTTCCAGAAAACAGAGAAATGGAGTTATCTGTTCATAGATGTAAAAGTTCTGCACCTTTATGAAACTGCTGTAGCTGAGTCAGGGAACTCCTCACCAGAGGTTCATTGCTCAAACTCCAGGTCTCATGGTAAAATGAAATATTTTTTTCCTAGTGTTCAAGAAGAACTGCTCCATGTTAGGTTTGGTATTGCTACTCAATGCCTTTACGAGGGGCTCATACAGAAATACTCATACAATACTCTCTCTTACCGTCTTGCCAGACCCAAGTATTCAAATACTGTGTACTAACCGAGAAATACAAATAAATGTGGTTTTCTTCTGATCCTCTGGGATCGACTATAAATCTTTCCTTTGCAAATACGAGAGTTATGAACTTAACTACATTTAAATATGCATGCTTTTATTCCAGTGGAGCTGAGATTCTTACCAAGACACGTGACCCCAGGAACAGGCTGACGCTTTGTTACCGGTGCCGACGCTCCCTGGCTGCGTGCAGGCAGCCTCACCTCAGCCAAGGTCACCAACACCCATGATGCTGTTTCCATACGAAGTTAATACAATGTAATGTCAGAAACGTGTGCAGCTACGTCGTCCCCAGGGTTTGGGTCACCCCTGTGAATGAAGTTGCTTGAGGTTTCTGTTCCCCAGCATTAAACCATAGCCATTTTCCTCCCTCCACACCCGGTGAGGACCGCCTTAGTTGTGGTAGTGAGTAACAACTGTTGGTGTATTGTCAGAGGGCATCACCAAGCAGTACTTTTCTCATGTGGGTATGCTGGATACTTTAAACTCCACAGCTTTTTGCCTGGCCTTGCAGTATTTCAGGGATTTATTTATTTTTTTTCCCCTGTTAATGTGCAGAATAGCTTGTTAGAATAGTTTGTGATTTACAGCGAGATGGGATAATGCCTGTTCTGGAAGGTCCTGTTCATCCCTTACGTGCTGGAGAATGGCTACAGTTTTTAGTGGTTATTTCAAAGACGTTGCAAATATTTTCTGTAGCCTTCCTCTGTCTAAAAAATAACAATAACAATTAATCTCCTCAGGGCTTCTTCACATCCTAATTACAACCAAGCCTCTCATTAGTCCCGCAGGGAGACAGAATCAAATGCCATATGGTATTTTACACTTAGGATGCTGTGCTTACCAAGAGCTGGAAGGAGACAGGAAAAGGGGGAGTTAACAATTCATAACCATTTATGGAACAGGCACAGCCCTCCTTGGACCCAGTTCAGCAGAGTCTGAGGGCCTCAGATCAGGAACTTTATCTGGCTAGTAATTGCATCGGCATGCTGGCTTTCTGGCGTGCGTGTGTGGGCATTTGGTGAGCAGGATACGAAGCTGCAGAATCTTTGTGCTGGCATCCACACACAAGGATGAATTAAAGGCACCCACGCCTCCCAGGAAGGACCATGGCTGGATTCTATGGTTGCCTGAAAAGTAAAAAGTAAGTGCCATGCTGAGCCCTCCCCTCCACCTTTCCACAGTGAGCCGAGTCTAATGGGTACTTTGGAATCCTGTCTTTGTTGTATTTCAGCAGGAGCACTGAACGAAATGCTTATGCCTTGAGACTGAAGTGCCATTCTGAGTACAAAAGTGCAAAAAAATCAATCGTGGCCGAAATGGCAAACCGGTGAAAATTGGTCGTGGTTTTTTCCTTTAGAGGTATAAACATGAAATACTGAAAAAGGAATTAAGAACCTTTTCCTGTCTAATTATAGCAAGAGGAAAAAAATGTCCTCTTCCTTATCGATTAGCTGTATTGTTTATATATTAACACCAAAAAAAAAAAAGAGGAATACAGAAATGCACATTTGCTTTTAAAAAATGTTCAGCTAGAAATCTGGCATTAAATGCTCTCTGAGTACTTGATGTGTTCAGTTTTTGTATAAGCAGCCTGAGGTTTGTTTTGGTAATTGCTCCCTGTGGGGAGATTTGTATTTAAAATAAATATTTTTTTATTGCTTCACTATCATATTCTGTGGGAGCAGACTAAAGGGAGAAGAGGATGGGACAATGCATGGTAGTGTTTGTGCTTTAAACCACCGTGAAGAGACATTCTATTATTCCTTTGACATTCTCCCTGCTAAGGAATGGAACAAAATTTTCAGCTGCAAAAACTGAGCAGTGGTTTTTGATGCTGTTTTGCATCAGCAGACTGTAGAGGGCTCTATTCTTGCACACAGTGTGGGATTACAGAAAGGGAAAACGCACAGCGAAACGCAGGCAAAGTTGTATCTTGGGGCTTAAGATGTGAGTGCTGACAGTTAAATGTATGTGTAAGTCCTGGTTAGCAGAGGGGAAAAAAATAGTTCAAAAGTGAAGCTAGCAATTCTCCTTTTCTCTCTCCTAAAGGTTTTGTCCTTCATACCAACAGTTTGTCTCACATTACTCTTTTGGAAATGTGCATTTTCAAAGGCACTCTATTCCTGTCTGGTTTTGTTAGCATTTCCATCCCACATTGACTCAGTTCCTTCTCTGATATTTGTTACAGTGTCTGTAAGAGGGAATTAGTGTTTGGAAAGTAAGTCAGCCTCGGATAAAGGGGGAGGATGTGATCAGAACTAGCAGAAGGGCTAAGAGTGAGTCCTGATGAAGGAAGGAGGATTGACGCTTGAATTGACGACTGAATCAGTTTACATGGTTTGATTTATGCTAAGCAGGTTTTCCCCAAATCCTCCAGCATTTAATGGAGGTAAAACAAACTTGGAAGTGTGAGGGAGGCTATAAAGGCTGGGCAGATGAAGCTTCTTTCATGTGGCATACAATCTTTCCTTTCCTGGTGGATCTCCACCACATTTATGTGGAACGGGTTTGGTTTTTTCTCCGACAAATTCTTCTTTCTTACAGGCTTCTGTTGGGTCTCCACGTTTGATGTATATACAGATTGTATTCCTCAGCCTGTAATTTCAGCCCTGTTAATGCATTCCCAATGCATTAATTAGTGCAATTATTAATACTTTGCAGTCTTTACAAATTTTATATGCTGCTTTGGCTGTGATTATTGGCAGTTAAATTGAGTCTCAGACACCAGTTGCAGTAACAGTGATGTTCTTAGCCTGAGATTAATTTTGAATGTGATTTGTTTGGATTTTGACATGAAGAGTTTATCTTTCTGGACAAATGGGTCATTGGAATGGCTTCCCCAAATCCTCATGTGGTCATTCAACCTGTAGGAGTTAGTTTGCTTTCTGAATGAAAGCTACTTTGGAATTGAAAGACTTTTATGTTTTGAACAATTGGCTTGGGTACCAGTAGGGATTTAGCCAAAGCAGCACAGAGCTCAGTGCAGGCCATGAAACCTGGCACTGGCACTGGGAAAGGGGTCCAGCCAGGGCTTTGAGCTGCTGGGTCCAGCAAAAGCACCTGGGCTGTTTTAGAAAGCTACTTTGGGTTGTGCTCTCCTGTGCTGCCATCCCATTTACCTTCACTCCCCCACCTTCTGCCTTGCTGCGTTGCGATGATGTATGTCAGAATCTGATCTTCCTGCAGAGTCCTGTCCCTCTGCTTCGTTAGTGTTCTCTCATGAGATGTCACATAAAGCCCTAAGCCTAATCCAGGTGATTCTTCATCACAGCCCCAATCTTGGCTGCTATTCCACTGAAATGAAAGTTGTAGACTGCTTTCATATTTCTCTTTGACCAGCATCTGCAACCTGAATAATCTCAAATTGTTCTTCCAGTAAGTTTATAGCTCATCGTAGTTGTGGCAAAGCTTTGTTGTGCTCTGTCCTAGTATGGTGTCAGAAAAAAATATTAGACCTGCACAGTTATGATGAAGTTTTCTAAAGCCTGTGGAGGAATCTTTTGTACATCTCTCAGTTTTTGGCACTAGACAAACACATAGTTATGAGCTGAAAGTGTGGTTGCTTGAATGGTGAGGTTCACTGATGGTCAATGCAAACTGGCAATTTCCAAAGACAAATATAGTGTGTTAGGAGCTATATAAAACACTTGGCTGAAAGCCTTGCATGCCAGCTCAAAACTGGTTTCTATAACTGACTGTAAGGAAATGTATTTAGCTGCTCTGTACTTAATGTGGTCACTCAGGGTTTCATGGGGCCTTTCACAAGCAATTGCTGAATTATGGACATATATGAGTTTGAATGTCTTCTGCTGCGCCGAGCTCTGCGTGTGGATATTGTATTCTTTTCTTATAATTTGAAATGGTAAAAAAATGCTGATGTGCACTCTTACCCTGCAAAGAAGTTCAGCATTTGGGTAAAACAAGTTGGTCAAGGGAGGCAGCAGTCTAATTCTCAAATATTTTGAGGTTGTTTGAGATGAAAGTCATTTGAAATGAAAAATAATGTTATGACCACGAAATTGAGCAAGAAGCTTTTTCTGGACCGGGTGCTTTTGCTCTGTTGCTGTGGCTTGCTTTGTTGCCTGTTCAGGTGAGAGTCAGGAAGAGATTTTGGTGTTTACTGGGATTGCTGCAAAACGGTGTAGCACTGTGCCCTGATGGACAGCCAGCGAAGCTGAGATGTCTCTGTCTCTCGTTGGAGAGGCTCACGGGGCACAGTGGGAGGAGTGCCAGAAACCCCTCGCTGTGTAATACACTTCTACGTACAAAGAGGTGTGCGTGGTCCTTAGAGGCTTTGCTTCCCCAGCCCCAGCAAGCAGCTGCTGTTTTAACTTGGACGCTAGCAAGTGAATTGGAAGTGGTTTAAAGCTCCACCAACTGCTACTGAAGTAGCAGCTTGGCACTGTGGGGAACGGGGCAGTTTCAAACTGGTGGCTCTTCTCTGTCAGCAGCTCATTTGCCTTCCGTGTCCTCTCTCACTTTCTGGAGGCGCGCAGTCGCCGCGGGGGTTTGAGTAGCTGTGTTTGCTGGCTGTCCGCAGTACCCGAGGCTTGCCTCTTTGGCACGGTTTTAGACGTGGAGCCTGTCTGCAGGACTCACAGGCTGTTGAAAGTGAGGCTCCGAGTTCCATGGCCAGCCCTGCCTGTGGCATCCCCTAGGGTACCCGGGCTCGGCTGGGCTCCGCAGCGGCCCGTAGGCTCCGTGGGGCTGGCACTGGCAGGAGGCTGGGCGGCTTTGGAGTCAGCGTGTCCTGCCTGGGAGCTGTGGCAGAGCCAGTGCTGCGGCCCTGGGGTGATCTGGGGGTCTGGCTGGGTGGCCAGAGGATTCTGGTGAGGTGAGATGCTTCCCCTGGACACTTTGGTATCCTGAAATACATTTGTTTACCTATGTTTATTACCACTTAACACAGTATTTCCCAGTGAGGACAAGAATCACTCGTTAACAGTGTTTCAGTGTTTGGGTTTTTTTGAGATGAAAACATAGAATCATAGAGTTGTTTCAGTTGGAAAAGACCTTCGAGATCGAGTCCAGCCATTAACCTAACACTGCCAATCCCACCACTAAAGCATGTCCCTAAGCACCTCATCTATATGTCTTTTAAATACCTCCAGGGATGGTGACTCCACCACTTCCCTGGGCAGTTTGTTCCACTGCTTGGTGACCCTTTCAGTGAGTAAATCTTTCCTAATGTCCAACCTAAACCTCCACTGGTGCAACTTGAGGCCATTTCCTCTTGTCTTATCACTTGTTACCTGGGAGAACAGACCAACACCCACCTTGCTACAGCCTCCTTTTGGAGAGTTGTACAGAGTGATAAGGTCTCTCCTGTGCCTCCTTTTCTCCAGGCTAAACAACCCCATTCCCTCAGCACTCCTCATAATATCTGAGGTTGAAAGGTAGTTTCTGCCCAGCAAAGCAAGTTCACCAGTGCAGAGACAATCCCTGGATCCACACTGGGGTGACAACACCATGTTTCAAGGAGCAGCTCATGGAGGGTGCACTGAACAGGAGGAGGGATGTGCTTTTGAGGGCAATGGAGAGCTCTCCCAGCTGGGGCCAAGTCAGAGAGGGTGACATGAGGTGAAAGGAGTCCCTGGGCATCGTGAGTCTCTCAGTGCACGACCTATGAGCGTGTGTCTGTACGTACCAGTTATACAGAGTATTCAGACATCTGGGAGCATTTTGTCTTCAGCCCACAGGGACTGTTCAGGCTATGCCTGGTATTAAATGTGTGGAGGCTTAAGTCTTGTTTTGTTACTCAAGAATAGTAGAGAGGGTGAACAAAAGCAGTCGGGAGGTGGCAGGGCCACGGCACTGCAGGCAGTTGAGCACGATTAGTACAGTGGTGCTGTATTATTAACAAAAAGATAAACTAGTTTTCTGTGTTGATTCATTCAGTTTGACTCATCTCTGTGCAAGGAGTTCAGTTCTGGCTTAATACACCAGTGAGTCACTCGACGTCTCTCAGTCCTCCTCGTTCTGTTCGTGCTTCTCTCTGGATGGTGTTTGTTTTCCAGCAGCCGCAGAGATGCGGTGCGTTTGCTGGCTGCAGGCAGAGGAATTCCAGGCAGGCACGTCAGTTTGTTTGGTTTCAGCAGAACAGCCTTTTCCCTGTCGCCAAGGTGCCGACTATTTGACAGATGTGTACCTCTGATGCTGCCTATTCCACTTTCTCTGGCACTAGAGCAGAAGCTTCTTGGTTTGGGAGAATCTGCTGAATGTGATTCTCACTCTTCTGCACCATTTGGCTGTCAGGTTTTTTGTCTGCATTATTTTGCCAGACTGAGCCATGAAAACATCTTGTCATAGTTTCGACTTGTGTTCTCTTGTTATACAGAAGCTTCTGCTTCTCGGAGCTCTAGCTCTGTATCCTTGCCACCAACTGTAGTGGTTAATTTGCCATTTCCTCCTTGTACAGAGGTCTAGAAAGTTTAATAGCTGTGATGTGAAGGCCTAAAATTGGCTTTAGAAGCTGGAATCTGACTATAGCTATGCGGGGCAGTAGGACGAAGCTGTACTTCCAGTGGATAACCTACCTAAGGTGGTGTAGGGCAGCTAGAGCTGATTACCAGCCAAACTTGGGGAAAATCTGAGATAAGTCTGTGGGTAAACAGGAAAAAAACCCCAAGGTAATTCCAAGGTTGATTTTTTTTTTTATTTTCTTTTTTCCTTCCCCCATATTTCCCCTAAGGATCGCTGCTGTCAGGAAACAGTTGAGCACAAGGTGCTCCAGTCCATTCTGCTTTAAATCTGTTGTAGTTTCAGGGGTGGTAAAATTGTTACAGATCAAGGAGCTTTAAGCAGTATTGTGACTACAGCAAATACTAACTGCTGACTTTGAGTTTATTTTTTTACCTCTTGTTTTTATGTTATAATTATTTGTATCAAGGTAACAGGTGACCCTCCAAGAATCCATCGTGGGAGTCAGTCACTGTTGAAAGGAAAAATAAAAGTCAGCCAGTTGATCTCCTGTCTGACGTTGGTTGCAGATGCTGAGCTGTCACCGTTCATCGCCGCGTTAACAGTCAGGGCTGTGCTAACAGCTCAACATCCCCAACAAGAGGTACATGAAAAAGCTGAGACCTGGGCCACAGCCGTTATTCACTCTGGAAGCCTTTTGCTGGAGCGGTGTGCGCTGCTGCGCTCGTCCAGGTGCCGGGCTGGTCTGTCGGCCGCTGTGTCCCGTCACCGTGCTAAGCAGGTTGGGATCCCTGTGCCTGGTGGAGGGCATTGCTGCACTCTCAGTCAGAGCAGGGTGACTTGGCTGCCTGATTCTGCCTTTTTACCCCTCTCGCCAGAGCTAAGGCAGCATTCCAGCTCGAAACTTTTGTGGCGGTTGTTTCTTTTGGCCTCCGAGTTCCAAAGATCTGGTGCTAATTAGTGAACTAAATGTTTGACTTTTATTGCCGATGAATTCCTTTATGTGTATTCACTCTCAGAAATATGTTCACTGGGAGCTTTTGCCAGGGCTTGTAAGGATCGCTCGTCCAACAAGGCAGTTTCGATCCACGAAGTAGCTCAGTTGCTGATGGGGTGTATTTGAACATTCTAGCTCAGGATTGTGATGCAGAGGTTGTGTTAATCATCAAGCTATCTGTGTATGTGGAAAACTACAGATCTTACAGAGGTGCAGAGGAATTGTTTGCTAGTTCACTCTAGCAGTCAGACTGCTTTCCATCATCTCAATTTAGTGAAAAGAATGTGTTGGAAACTGAAATTTCATTGCTTTCCTTCAAAAAAAGCAAATTGTCTTATTGCTTCCTTTCTTGCAGCCTTGACTTGTGAAGACCTTACAGAATGTCTGTCCCCATCTGATTGCCTCTCACCCCCATTGCCTACTTGTCAGTACCTAATCTTGCAGTCCCTGTTGTCTTTGGTGTCACCCTCCTGGGTTTTTCTACTGTCACGTACCCTCTCTGCTCCCTGATGCTTCTGTACCACCTTCTTCAAAACACAGTTAAATACATCTTGATATTCCATTGGTGCAAACTACCATTAGCTCACATAATCTTATTTTAGATGATCCTGTTTTAGGGAGGTATTTGTGTCTGGAATCCCAGAGAAGTAAGATCCCTTTTTAGTGGTTGTTCATACTAAAGAGAAAAGTCAGTAGATGCCCTTGGGACAGAAATGGCTCAGGGACTGCTTTAACCACATGCATGATCTCTCTTGGCTCTAACAGTTCTCCATGTGCTTCAAGACCAAGTGTACTTCAGAAGCTGCTGCCTAACTTCAGGCTTTGGAGACAGCAGCCAGGAGAGAAGAGCACATACAGCAGGAAGTTTCATTGGGAGCAAAATAAGGGAGACCCTCAAGCTTCACACCCAGCTCCAGAAAAGCTCCTTCTGCCAGTGTGGAAGCCACCCCAAGCCTTCCTTGCTCAGGAGCTAAAATGGATTCTGAATGGCAGAAATAGCCACAGGCAGTGGGAACTCAGGGGGTTGATCCAGCCGGACACAGTAAGTTTCAGCACAGAAGGGAGCTGGCTTTGTTTGTGATTTTGTGTGTGTACAGGCAGTAGATGTTGCTCCAACTACATTTTGGGACTTCACGTGAAGAGAGATTTCCTCAGCTTCCTGCCAAAGGCAGCCTCTGAGCCCACAAAGCCTGCATTTTATTTGCTCTCTTATAGCCAAAAGATGGCTGACTGTTTTTATGACAGTTTGATCTTCAGAGTGAAAATTTGTAACACAGTTCACCCTGGAAATTTCTGCCAGTCTCTCCTTTTTTTCAGTGCACTTTGAATTCTTGGGCATTAAATGCCTGTATTATCTCCTCCTGGAAGAAATGTCTCCTAGGAAGTTTGATCAATGTGAAGATTATTTTTTTTTAATTATATTTTCCCATCCTTAAGCTGCTCTTTAACCCACAAATTGAGGGATAAGTGACTGTTTTGGAAAAAAAAATATCTTAAAAAAGCTTTAGACATAGCCTAAAGTCCTCTGTTTCAGTTCTGGCGTTCCCGTTGCTATTGTTTCAGCCTCATTTCCCCTGCAATATTCAGACAGCATAATTTGGGAAAAGTGTCTCCAGACTCTTTCTTTCAGACCAAGGATGTAATGATTCTCCACATTTTGTGAGAATAAGATCTTGGAAATCAGTGTGTGACTCAGCTACAGGGATAGGGAAGATACGCAGGCTACTCTTGTGCAATTTTCTGTTTTATGTTAAATTTATCTTCTGTGTCGTGGCAGCACTTGATAGCAGTGTCACTTGGTATGATTCCAGAATGCTGGTCTCCCATAGTGGAGGTAGGTAGTACTTAGCTCCTCCACAGGGCTCTTTAAGCTTTCCAGGTATTCAGTGTGACCATCTCAATTCCACAGTTAAACAAAGCCAAGGGTGAGTGATAAATAACCGGGCTACTGTCAGCAATCCATTAACTTGCCCTGTTACCCACTGATAGAGCCAGGAAAATCAGCCAATTCTCCCAAGTCCCAGCCCAGCAGACTCCGTCTGCTAGGATATGTTTAAAAGATGAGCTCTGTCTCAAAGATTTTACTGTCTAAACTAATAATTGTCACCTTCACAGTTCACAGATATTGGCAATTTCCAGAGAGTTTTCTCAGCCAGGCAGTTTTTCAGGCCCCTGCAGAGCATGTTGAAGCTAGCTGACAGTAGGCTCCCTCCCTCAGCTACCTTGTGCTGATTGCCACGAAGCAGCCCGGTGATTCTGAGGGCTCTACACGATGCAGGTCAGGTACCAGTCATCCAACATAGGACAAAATTAATGAGGAGTTTGGAGAGGGGTTAAAAAGCACACACGCAAGCTAGAAAACTGTGGCCAGATATGCCCACTGCCCAGGTCTGGGGTGGCAGATTATGTGCAGTTGTTGAATTTGCCACATGGAGAGGCAGAGGCAGCTTTACTTTTATTCCCATACTTGACATCTTGACTCTCCTAGCTTGAGGCACTTGTGCTGTTCCATGATAGTGGCTTGAGGTTTCCTGTTGATTTGCTCTTGAAACCATTTCTAAAGGCAGTAACGCTTACTGGGTGTAGCTCCCTAACTGGTAAAGGCAGCCTTTGGTTACATCCTCGTTGATTTTTAAATGCATGGTTCCCCCCCCCTTCCCGACTACTCCAAATGTATCCATGTCAAGTAGATCTGGGAGTGTCTCCTACAGCAATGTACTAGCTCCTTAGCAGGTTGCTGGATGACTGCTGCTTCTTTTACTTCTTTGTAGGAAGAGTGGAAGAAGATCCTCATTCCAGCTGTTTCCTGAAATTTCCCCAGTGTGGTAGTGTGAAGAAAAAGATGGGAAAAGCACCGACTTATTCCTGTGCTAAGGCCAAATGGTGCAATTCAACTGGGTCATTTAATGTGCATTCCTTTAAAATGGAGGCAGTTTGAGCCCGAACTGTTGGCTGAGCTGTTGCGTGTGCTTAGATCATGACTCTGTTGGTGCCAGTCTTGATTTGAGCAAAGTTCTGTCGTGCTTCTCCTCATCGCTGCAGCCCAGAAAAGAAAACCTGTGTGATAAGTTATTATCAGGTGTGGGCTATCCAGAAACATTTCATTGAGCTGTTGGCAAACAGGTAGATGTTTGCTCTGTTGTCTGAGCAGATACAGACTGGCAGCGGAGATCCTCGCGCTGACGGCAGCTACCCCAGTGAGCACTGCGGGGTAATGAGGTGTGTGAGGGCAGCTCCGAGTGGCCTGGCTGAAAGAGGTTAATCTGTCTGGCCTGGGTGCCAAGTGTCGCAAAGCTGTGGTAGCTTGGCCTGCAGTCTGGCCTCTCCAGCTGAGGACAAACTAACAGCTTCTCAGCTTCCGCTGCCTGCCTCCGGTTGAGGTGACCCAGGTCGGCGGCTCGATGCTGCAGTCGTGTCCCCGCGGGCAGGGAGGCCGTTCTGCAGGGCTGGTGGGTGGCACGACTGAGGGCAGGGGGTCTGTGGGGACGGGGCAGCAGGCAGGGACAGAGGCATTTACCCTCTCAGTTCCTGGACTGGTAACGCAGTGCATTTCCAGCTTTCTGCAGTAGCTTATGAATGTTTTGTCTCACTTGCCCTTCCCCCTTCTTCTCCTTTTGGCTTCTCACACAATTACAGACTGAGCCTATGTGACTGTATGAAAGGCATTTCCTCCTGATAGGTTTTTTTTCAGTCAGCTTCAGCCCACCAGCTGCTTTCCATTAGTGTTACACACACACTCCCTGGGAGGGCAGCACATAATGCTTCAGGCACTGCTGAATAGCAGAAATCCTGCACAATCGCTGTCAAGACAGAGGCTTCTCAAAGCAGATTGTAGGTAAAAATAGTTCAGCACTTTGGGACCCGTCTTCTTCCTTCTCAGAGAAGCAAAGGTGTGGGGACAGAGGGTGGTGAGGGTCTGTTGTCTGAAGGCAAAGTGTGAAGGCTGTGAATCAATCTCTATGTGAACGATTGTTTGCTCTGGATATCTTGTCAAGGGTAGGAGAGGAATGTTGTCTGTTGCTATGGGGAATTATGACCCTCTACTTGATCCTGGGAGCGTATTTTATCGACTTGAAATGTTATCTAGTTGCTTATCCAGACTTCCTGATGGCTACTATTGCTGTATTTTTTGTGATTCTTGGGAAAGGACTTTAAACTTTCTTAAACTCTCTCTCCTTCCATGTCAATCACAAGAGCAATATTCATTAACTTTGTGAAGTCCTCCCCTCACTGTTACCAGCAGAGGCAGTAGCAAGAGTCCTCATGTAAACTGCTGTTTGTACTATTCCCTTATGCCCACCTAAACCAGTCACCCTCCAGCTAGGGGCTGGCAAAACAGGCTGGGAATTTCATCCCAGAAACACTGCACTTGGGAACACTACAAAGGGATCAGCTGTGCAAGGCCAGCTCCCAGTTCCTGTTGTCATGCTGGGTCGTGCCCTGTTCCAGCAAAGCTGGGGAATCCCACACTACTCAGCATATTCCCTCAACGTGGATGGACCTTGAGGTGCAGTCGCTCGGCTCCTTGCATGGAGAACAAAGAGAGCTTTGTTTGTTGAGTGTCTGATGTGCTCAAGGTATGTGAAAATTGAATGGAAATCTCACCGGCTCTGCTATTGCTTTATGATTGACTCTGAAATCCTGTTCCATGAAATTGCAGTGGGTAAACTTCACTTAATGGTCGTTGGATTAATGAGTTCAGTGATGGTTAGCCTGTAGGGTTCCCAGAAAGGAAAGCAATCAACCACATTTTGTCAGAACAAAGTTCTCTAATATGCTTTTATAAAACAGAGTAAAAATTTAACCTGTCAGTCACCTTTTTGCTGCAGAATGTAATCTGAATACTAAACCATCCTGCATTCTGTGGGTTTTTTGGAAACTCGGGGGTCAGGAGAAATAGAGAGGCTTTCCCTGAGGTCCTGCAGTCGCTTGAAGTGTGTTCTGGGAGAGGCTGGCTGCAGGGTGCTGGCCTAGGGGACCAGATGCATTTCCCTGTGCTGATCTATCTTACTGTGTGAAGTGTGTGTCCTGAGCATAAGCTTGATTTCAAAGAAGTTTTGTAGCATGAAGGAAATAGGTCTTTAAAAGCTCCAGGCAAAAACGTCACCTCTTTCTCTTGGCTGTTTGCCATTGTCTGTCTTGTGTAGGCTATGGAGATGGTAACTGAATGCAGTACCTCCTATTCTTGAGCCTATTTCCTCAAGAATTTATTTGATAGGAAAGAGGCTGTTCAGGGTTCAGCATCTCCTTTGATCTCTCTGTCATAAGGCCTCTGGAATGCTTATACAGAAGCATGGGACTGAAGAACCACTAAAGGTGGGTAGGAGCTTGCTTGCTGTGCAGTCTCCAAGTCTGCTGCTCCACTGGAGAGACACCAAGGAGGCTGTATCCCTGTTGTGAGGCTGAGCAGAAAGCGTTTCTGTTTGTCTTGGGCCTTTGTTAAAAGCAGGAAACTCGAGTCCTGTACAGTGTTAACTTCCCAGGAGTCCTTAAACACACAAACCAAGCAGTGAAAGGGAATTGGCTTTTCTTCTTTCATAATCCCCCCACCCCATGATGTACGTATTCAGTAATGTACTCGGCTGGGAAGAGGGAATGGTCAGAACACCACCCTGGGATTTATTTCTTTTGCCCTATCATTGCTGTCCCATAGAGTTGCCCCAGTTTGTAAAAGGGAGGTGAGGATATTTCTCCCATTCCAGGAGATTTGTTTTTTTCTCTTAAGACTTACTATTTCCTTTACTGAGTTGAAGAGCTCCAAGTGAATGCAGCACAGTCGGGTTATTAGTGGAAGGTTTGTATGGGATAGCAGGGAGCCTAAATCTAAACCAGCAAACCAGGGGAGGGGAGGGACGATTCCCAACTGGGTCCCGTTGCCTGTTTTGAAAGTAAGGCAAGCTCTGCATCTTTGTAGGAGTTTTATTGCTTTAAAATACACCCTGGCAGTGCAAATAGGCTCTAGTAATGTCAGGTACAGGAGGCCTGTGCATCGGCAGGGATTGCAAGTGCGGTTTGAGGGAGGGTTAAGAACATGATTAGAAAATTGCAGACTGGGGAAGTGTGGCCGCTGTTCCACTTCTAATGGAAAGCAAACAGGAGCTGGGACTTGACAAGTCTGCTGCCTTGGCCGGAGCTGTCAGTCTGTCCCTGCTTTGCCTTGCCTGCTCCCCCGCCGAGGAGACAGTCTCCTTCACTTCTCCCAGCTCTCCTCTAGCATCCCCTGGCCTGAAGAGTATCAGAAATGCTTCTTTAAAAGGCCATTTATTTAACCTGATATTTTTATCGCTGAAAATCGATGTACATCCAGTATGTGTTTAAAACTTTGTCTCTAATGGCGTGATGCTCTGGTAGGGCTCGCAGGGTGCACATGGTTAGTACAGCTGATTGAACCAAACATCCATGGTATTGATACCTCCTGACACTCTGGCTGTCAGTTGTCATTAAGGCCTGGAAGTGGTGAGTGTCTGAAGGTTCGATCAGTTAATGCCTGTGCACTCACATGTATTTGTACTGATGGGGTTGTGTCCTCTTTTTCTCCATTACAATCACCCTCAGGCTAGGGTTTGTGGCTCAGAACATTTGCTGGCGGTTCCCTGTAAAGTACGACTCACTGTCACCAGAATTGGAAGCCTAAGTGTCATCTAATTGCCAACTTTCCTTCCCGTATGTCATCAAGCTTTTAATGCTGGAATTTACACGTTGCTGTAAATATAGAGTTGTTGTTCTGGTTGTCGTCATTTAAGCGCTTGCTGACTTAAAGCGTGGAAAAATCTGTGGTGGTTTCCCTCAGCTCAGGTCACTGCTCAGTTCAGAAAGGCACCATTAGGTCCCAAACCCATTAGGCACATTGGCAAACAACCGATGCACCCTTGCAATTGACACTTCATCTCCAAACGCCCCAGAGAACTCATCTATAAAATCAAGTTAATGCAGGAGCTGATTCGACTGTGAAGGGACTGCCTCGGAGCTGAGTTCTGCTTGTATAAAAGATGTACCAATTGGAAATAAATGCTTGCAGTTACAATAAACACAGCAGTCAAAATAGCTCCGAAGGCTGGAAGGATTCTGAGTGAGCAGATGAAATGCTCACGTAATTTAAATAAATGTAGAGCTGGTGAAAACAAAGCTGGACCTGAAAGCAGCATCTTCTCTTGCTGTGATTTTGTTGAAGGTGAGTAAAGCAGAAGTTAGAGGTCTAAATGAGCCAAATGTCAGGCCCGCTCACGTTCTGTGAAGATAAGGTTAAATCTGGGGGCATGGCAATTTGTCCTTGTAAATTTGTCGAGTGCTTTCTTGATGTCTTATTTCAAATGCATTTCCTGTTTCCTCAAGAAAAACCTAACATAGTCAGTATGTGTGGTGTATGAAGCTGAGGGGGAAAATTGGAACCAAATATTTTTTTAATAGAGGGAAAGAGTATCTGTGAGAAAGTCTGGTGATGATCACTGATCAGAAAATGCAGGCAGTGCAGACATCTTCGTGGATAAATGATGAGACACTGGGGGGGGGGGGGGGGGAGGGGGGGGTGAAGTTGGGGTGATTGGGAGTACAAAAAAG
>WUAM01000395.1:10472444-10483115 GCA_024336885.1 Actenoides hombroni
GGGACGGGGGGGGGGGGGCGTGTGGTCGGGCAGAAGGGAGAATATTTGCATGATTATGGTCATCCAAAATGGTAAAAAAGTCTTATTTTTTGTTGCTTCTCCATGTTGTCAAACAATTGTTTCAAAAACATCCTCAATGCATCTTATTTAGAAAAAGTATAATCAGTCCTGGTCGCTGCAGTGGCTTTTTCATTGCTTTTAGCAAGCTGAGATGAGACTGTTTGAATGACCGTGTGTTAACGCGCTCCGTGTTCGCTGCTCAGGGATCATCTCTTGTAAAAGCAGGAGAAAACTGCATTCTTTCTCCTTCACTTCTAGCCACAGTTCTGCAGCCTGGCAGTTGGTGTGTCTGTGTGTCTGGTGCAGGGAGAGCTCACGCCACGGTCTGTATTTTCTCAGGAGCCCTGCCTCTTCCACCTCCATGGTCTGCTCTCCTATAGTTTTTTGGATTTTTTTTTTGACAGTCCAATCACCTCTGCCTCTGATTCTGTGCACTTTATTTTTTAAGGTTATCTGAGGTTGTGGAATCGCAGGAAAGTCCCAGCGCTTTTGGGCATGACAGATGATAGAATGTGTGGGTGATACAGGAGAAATAGTTTAGTGATTGGCCAAATTAGTATAAAATCATAATCTTGCTTGCTGATGAGGTGCTTAACTTGGCACTTCCAGTTGAGGTGGAAGATTGTTAGGTAAGGTCTATGAAGAAAAGGGAGCCGGATTTGTTTTGGGTATTTTCATTTTTTGGAAAGATTTCTCACTCTAAGTCCCGACGCAGCGTATTGGAACTGCTAACTATGTCAGTGTATCACTTAGACATCTTCCAGAACAAAAGGCAGTATTTATGAGCTGCCCTGCTAAACTGTCACATTTCCATTGTTGCTTGACATTTGTACTGTAACTCTTGTGGTCTGCTGCTGAATTCCTTTGTCTGTGACAGACACCCATTTAGGAGCCTTGGAAAATACAAAGTGGAGCCAGTTAACATTGAATGATCTTAAAACTAGGCTGAACCTTTGTTCTCATAGGGGAGGAAGATGATGCCATCAGCTAATTTGGTTGATCAATAGCCCTGCTCGCGATAAGGTTTCAAACCTTGTGGCTAAAAGCTGATTGCGCTGGATCCAAAATAAATTTGATCTATTGGTTTCCACAACTGTGGCAGAGCCCATGATGATGCTCCAGTGCTGATGCTTAACTGATTTTCATAATGCTGACAGACTAGTCTGGTGCCTGCTGTGGGGACACTGTGAGACATGAACCCTCAGTCCAAGGCAGCTGTCGCTCTAGCAAAGAGCAATCATAAAGATTCATTATTCTGAGACGGGGAAGCATTTCAGTCTTTGCTGAGCAAGTTTAATGACAGCTTTCATTAAGGTAAACTTTGATCCTGGTTTCCTACACAGAGAGAGGTAGTGGGAAGAAATGAGTTAGTCTTGGCTGGAGAAATAAGCGTTACTGAAAAAATGAGGAAAAGCTCTGTGGCTGAAGTGCAGAAATAGTGTGCAGGCCACGTCTGTGATAAACGTTTGGCTACCACAGTTTCAGAAAGGATCCAGCCATGTTCTTTCCTCATGCTGGGTGTGACCATATTCTGCTGGGAAGGTGGACTAAAATCTAACTGATGTTTTCATCTCTCTTTCAGTGACTGTATCATGGCTACAGGGCCTACAGAGGTCACACAGTCACCTGAAACAGCAGACACAGTTGAAGAGTGCACAGGTAAGCAGTTGTTCTCCAAATGTATAGCTGATTTGGAAGCCAAGTTGTTGGTTTTTTCAGGGTAAGGGGCTTGTAGTGACTCGTTTTGAAGTTTTGTTTTGTTTTGTTTTTTGTAGTGTAAAACAAATATTCTGTCTGGCTTTGTCAGCTGGTAATGTTATGGGAAGGATCTTTTAGCCTGAAGTACTGGAGGGTCATAACCTGATGGAGGATATTCTTTTTGTTTCTGGCTTGGATTTTCACAAGCAGGACGTTAGAGCTTGAACAGCTGGTTGTTGTGCCTGCTTTGATGGATCCTAAGGAGCTGGGTGCTGAGGCTGTTGGCCAGCCTCTGTCTGTGGGACTGTCAGTACCCCCATTGCAGCCTCATTCTCTGTTCCTGGCCACGGACAACCTATTCTTACTTATTCTTTAATCTAGTGACACGGGCCGATGCAAACAGCCATGAGGGAGTGGTATAATGGGCAAGACAGGAAAATATCCTACTTGTGCCAAAGAGTTGTCTTAATTAAAGGAAATCCCTTTTGCCAGTGGCCAGACTATTCTTGAGGAGACCGGTGAGTATGAAGAATAGCACCACGGCTGAAGCATTTCAGAAGTAGTGGCTGTCACATCACTTGAGGGTTTTTTTTTGTTTGGATAAGGTCTTGCAATTGTCTGAAATATTTGTCCTTCAAAGGTCATCTTGCTTCATCCTTTAGAAATACATTTGCCACCATCAGAATGTTGGTAGAAGAGAGAAGCAAATGACAAAGTGACTGTTAGTTGAATTCTGCATGGCAGGTAGATAGGGATGAAGAAAATGTAATGATGGATGCCCAGGAGCAACCCGTTTCTTAAATTTGTAACCTAGTTTATCACATCTTTTTTCTCTTCTATCTTGTTATCGGGAGGAACCATGCGAAGAGCAGAAAGACATTCATTAATTCTCTCTGTGCACAGGAAGAACAATGAAATAGGTGGTACACGGCAGTAAAAAACACAGAATAAACAGGCTTTTCAGAGGTGGCAAAGCGCTTACTCTTGCTCCTTTTCTGTTCCAGTGGGCTAAATCATAGTTAGCACAAGCAGCTAATTTTGGGGAACGGTGTTGCTTTTTAGTAGCCTCTGAATTTAATCTTTTCTTTTTAATACCATCAAATTAAAGTTTGCTAACCGTAAGAATTCAAGAATCATGAGTCACTATTCATCAGTGGGTGAAGGGGAAATAGGCATAGATGTCTGAGCTTGGGTTGCTTTGCCTGGATTTTTGTTACGCAATGAATTTTTTCCGTTTAAAGTAATAAGATCCTCTTGTATATTATTAGCTCCAGTATCCTAGAGCACTCTACAATTCAGTGATACATTGGGCTACTTCACGGTGCACTGAAATACAAGCACCTTTAAATTGAACGTGGCATCCTTCTGTGGGTGTGTGAAACCAGCACACAGCCGTTCGCAGCGGGAAGCAAATGTGAACACCGTCTTGCTGAACCGTGCCTTTATTGCCAAGTGCTCTCACATAGAGCAGGCCCTCAGCATTCATCTGCCTGCAGCACTAAGTGTCTAGCAGTGATTTCATCTTTTTTTTTTTTTTTTTTTTTGCATAATAATACGGCAAGTGCCCCTTTTGTGGAACTGCAGGGAAACTCACTGTTTTCTCATTCATCTGAAGGCATGAAGCTGAGCAGGGCACAGCTCAAGAGGAATTGTTGCTGGAGCCCTGCACATCAGTAATAAATCAGAGAAGGCACTGAAGTAACTGATGTGTCTGCATCAGAGGACTCTCTGTTGTACAGTGATACTCAAGTGTTGTCCCGTGCCAGCTGAGGTTTACTCACTGGCAGTGTTTGCAAACCCTTTCCATGGGCTCTATTCTAAAGTTAGCACCACTTCTGATCTAAACAAGTAGTTGGAGTATTACCTTGGCAATGTTATCCTTTGTGGTAGGACTTTATGTCTGTTTCTCTTAAATGTCCTTAAGAAAACTTCTTTTTTTTGTTGTTATTATGTTGTGGCTTTTTTGGGGGCTTTTTTAAACATTCCCCTGGTTTTCTGGAAATACCAGCATCTATTTAAGCTTCTCAGGAATACTTGCACTAGAATCAAACTTGCTTTCTGTCTGTACCACTGTCAGCTAAGCAGTATACGTGACAATGCCCTTCTCTTTTATTCAGACTGCCTTTAAGTTGCAGAGCTCTCTGCACGTAGCAAAGTCTGCCATTTTGTTCTTTGAGTCGTTGGACCGTGTTGGCAGACATTGCTGAACTGAGAATTTTGGGACACTGCTTTCAGAAAACTTATTCCTCTTTTATTTTGCTCATCTAAAATAGACCAACTCAGCTTTGACAGGTTTCCTGGGAGAACACCACGTACGTTGTCTAATTGCTGATAGAAATGGCAGAACTGGTAAGGAGGCATTTCTAAAGACTCTCTAAAGGACACTCAACACACTTACTTTATTTGAAAGACACTGGGGTCTTATGGTCCCTGTGTGACCTGTCTTCTCTTACCAGTTCTTGCTACGGGTGCAGCATGAAACTCATTTTGTCCTGTGAGAGTCTTAAATTCAAAAGCCTTGGGGTCAGCTCCATAGTCAGGGGCAGGCAATATAACCTGTATGTTTTCTGTGACTATCTCCTCCACTTACTGCCTGATAAACAGCAGTGGAAGACAAAAAGATCTTCCACTGATAAACCCTCCATGGGGGAGCCACATCCCATTATTATTTACTGAGTGGGACTCCCATAGATAGCTTTGCTCTATATGGTTTGGAAGATAGTTTGGTTTCAGTGGCAGCCCAAGCCCCTTGAAAAGCAATGTGCAGGTCTTCCCTGGCTGCTGCTGCTCTGCAGAGCGATGACCATTTCCTCAGTCCCTGCTGGCCAGTGTCATAGCATCCTTGTATGTCCTGATGCATGGAGCTGGCACTGGTCTTTAGAGCAGGGAGGAGACAGGGTGAGTAGATCCCAGTATCATTGTTTATTTCTCAAAGTGGCTACTGTCTGGTGCAGCTGTGTGGTGGCACAGTTTCAGCCCAGATAAGGCCTGTTGGCAGAGATCCCTACACGTACAGGGCACACGTTGAGACAGAGCATCGCCGACTAAATCATTGCTGGGAGAAGACAATAATTGTGTTGAAATAATGCCTTGCTTATGAAGGAATCCTCCAGCTGTGGGCATTTATTACGGCAACCGCTGTAAAGTATTCATTGAACAATGAAGTTGGCTCAGAGAGGCAGTGATGTTATTGCTCTGCATATGTATTTAAGTCAATCACAAGGGTCTTAGTACAATAGTTTGGCCCAAACCACTCCAAACTGACCCCTCAGTGTAAGGGTCAGTGACAAAATGCAGCACTTGTGTGCTGAAAGAAAATATAAATACTGAAGTATCTTAGGTTATTAAAAGTGAAAGAGGTCAGTAATGATTTGTATGGCGTGTTTTATTCTTTTTGTATTTTCATGTAGACAATGGAAAATCCCAAATCAGATGGACAGTTTTCTAATTATGTTCTTAGGGCTGCTGTGTTTGGGGATTTCATGTCCTGCAGGGCAGTATCTTAATTTAAGTTTTCTCCATTGTCCTTGGAGGAGCTGATGAGTTTTATTTTGGGGCAGTCGTTTAATGTGGAAACATATTTTGGTTTTAGAGTTTATAAATTCTTTTGCCAGTTTCAATCTTTCTGTCAAATGTTAAATATCCTTCAGGTGTTGTCTCCTTACAGCACTGAGTAATGAGAAAGCAAAACTAAACCACACCAGGTAAAGAATGATGAAAGTTAGACACTGACATCATGTTTTAAATTGGAAATACATCAAGTATGATTGACATGGGCACTGTTCAGACGTAGGCAGATACGTTCTCTACATAAGGTGTATTTTTCATAAACTGGAACCTAAGTAGGCACCACTATTGTCAGCTTAATGCCAGTGTTGCTTTATAGACAGCAAAGGCAAGAACTGCAGCTTCACCTTTCACTGGACTCCAGCACTGAATTATTTACAAAGGAGCTGGCTAAAACTGAATGGGCTGCTCTAGCTTTGAGGCTTCCTCCAGAATTTAAGAGATAACATTCTTCAAGCTAAGCAACACCTCCAAGTTCCATAAATTTTCTTTTTTTTTTTCCTCATCTTGCAGGAAAGAAAAAATCCAAATTTCAGACTTTCAAGAACTTCTTTGCCAAGAAGAAAAGGAAAGAGCCTCCACCTCCCAGGGGGGAGAGTAATTTAAAACCAAGCCAGTCCAGCAGCGATGTCAGCATCTCTGTGCTCGAGGCTTCTGCGCTTCATTCACCAAAGGAGGCTGGGTAAGCTGGCAGGGAAGGAAAAGAAAGAAAGAAAAGCTGACCTCTGGCATCAGTAGGGTGCGAGCATGAGTTGGCCCCTTAGGAGCAACCTCTGTCCAAGTTTGTGCAAAACAAGTCCTAATGCTGATGAAGGAATTCCAGGAATTTCCTCTTTCTTTGCTAGGGCTTCAAAAGCCATCTTGGAGAGGAGGGGGAGGACAGCCAGGGGCAGGGGTGATCCAACCTCTTAGTCTAAAACTGCAGATAGCCCAGATTGTTTCAGTTGGTTTTAGTGTTTGAAATCTGTCCTGGAAGGTCTGATCAACAGCAACTGCACAAGAAGATGATGATGGAGTAGTGCTAGTACAGAGGATACATATGAAGTTGAGTTGCTCATTTTTAGCATCAGTGGTGCCTTCTGTCATGGCTGGGGTAAAGGGAAAGAAGTATTTTTGGTGGATTATCAGTATGAGATTGCTGCTTTAATTTTTTTTTAGCCATTGAAGTGTAGATAAAAACTGAAGGCCTCTAGTTTTGTGTCAGTTACCTTTGAAGGACTGCACCATGTGATTGATGTTTGCAAGTCCTTAAGATGTGTCCAGAGTAATTCTCAGATCCCTGAATTACTTTAGTTCAAAAACTTGGCCTCTTTTCAATTAGTGTAATACAAGCTATGAGCTTGCACTTCTAACACTGCTTCACTGATAACCTTAGACCATCAAGCTACACAACACTGCCATTGCACAACTCTGACTGAATCTGGGGTGGGACAACCCTCTGAACACGGTTATGTCTCACCAGGGGTGTCATGGATTGGTATCTAGCAACCTATAATTTGGCTGTTTTCTAATTCTTGCCCCCAAAGAAAGTGTGACAAAACACCAGCCATATCTTGTGGCTTCCAGTGTTCTGTTGGAGGGGACATTGGATGGGTGTGACACAGGCAGAGGACATGAATAGGTGACTAGAGTGGGATATGTTGAAATCAGCATTGCTGCCAAATGCTTTATATCATCAAATAAGATAGTGCAGCTGGATGCTGCATTTCTTTTGGTGGAACAGCTTATAGATAGTACTTTCTCATGGTTTCTTGTTCCTCCTTGCCCCACCTTTCCCCACTTTCTGTTGTGTTTATGCAACTGCATCGTGGAAACAATCTGGGAGTGAAACACCAATCCCTTTCTATTGTTTGTTAGCATAACGCAACAGAGTCAGTGACCACACAAACAGTCCCCTGAGGTAAGGGGAATTAGAGTGACTCAACTAACCCAGTCCAAAAAGGTTAGGAACAACTGAGCTTGGCCCATCAGCTTGTAGGAGGGATCTGGCTTTAAATCAGCTGTCTGCTCCAGAGGCAGTGTGGGTGCAAACTCTCTTGCCCTTAACCAAGTACTTCAAGTCCAATTGCTGTTTACCTCAGTGCTATCCTCCAGTGATTATGAACTGGTTTGCAAGATCAGAGATCAGGAAGTGAGTAAAACCCTTCTGTTTTTTCCCTTAGAGATAAGATTAAAAGGACTATCCAAAAAAAATTCGAGGATATGTTTGTGCTACTTGAAAACCCTATCATGTCCAGACCCTGCATGGCATAAGAACCTAGAGAGACTGACCTACATAATCCTTTGGAAAACTTGATCCTGGAAGCCAGTGGAAATACAGCTTCTGAAGGATTTATAGCAGGACCCTGAGCTTTGCAATTTCTGGCATGCAGAATATCAAAACCAATCCTAGAACAATGCTGCTATTTGTTTGTTCTTGAGGCAGAAGCACTGGCTTTCTTTTTACTTCTTGTTTTTGGTTGGTTTTTTTTTTTTCTTTTTTTAAACTCTGTAATCTTTTTATAATTTAACTTTTCTGAGCACCGGTCAGGGACCAAACCCCCAGTTGTGCCAAATGCTTCTTGTAACAGCCAAAGGGATCTGCCCAGACATAAGGGTGCTATAGGAAATCAGTGGGATTGGGCATCTGTGAAGGGGAAAGAAGCATTATGTGCCACTGCCTCTTTATCTTCTGAGAGGCATGAGGTTTGAATGGAAATAGAAAACCTTCGACAGAAAAGTTAAAGCATGTGCCATGGACAACTTCTTTTCTGTATCATCAAAAGGATAAAAGACCTTACATGGAGGAAAATCAGGTCCCAGATAGTCACATTCCAGTTAAAAAGCTTTGAACAGGAAAAACTGCTGGGACAATATGTAAAATTGTCCTGGTCTAATGAAGGCTCACTCCTTTGGCAGGCTGCAGTTGGTTTTGAGAGAGTGGCTGCTTGAAGGAATTGTGTCACCTTTCTTCCCCCTACCTAAAACACTAATAAAATGCATGGGGTTGCAGCACTAGGAAGATAGCACAGGCCATGGTGAGTTTAGGAGCAGCTTTACTGCTGGCTGTAGAGTCCTGTCATTTCCTCAGTCCTGGCAGCTCAAGTGTTGATACACAATGAATGAATTCAGCATTTGTATAGGGAAATCAGTGTGGAGACAGCAGCTAAAACATCAGGGGGTTTAGCTAACGGTGCATCTTCAGCTTCAGCACAAATACAAATACACTGCCTGGAGTCACCCATGAATGTATATTCACACCTAAGAGACTCATCTGTACTAAAGCTGAAGTTAATTCTGTATTTAATCCAACACTCTTTTTGTGACTGCCAGAAGAAAATACAGTGATTCTCTTGCAACCACATATGTTATATACACAGAGAGAGAACAAAAGAGAATTTGAACTGGCAGCCTCAAGAACAAGGAACACTCAGCTCTTATTCCTAAAGAATCTCAAGTAAAGGAAGGGAGGAAATCCCCAATTAAAAAGGTTAATGCATCCTAATGCACAAGCATTCTTTACAGTGAACAAAATATGCCAAGTAATAATGAATATACATTGCAGCAAATAAAAGCTGCATGGCAGTGTCTTTCTGAATGCAGGAGAATGATGTCTCGCCCATTTAGAGTGTCTTTCATGCTGAAAAGGATTCAAAAATGAAACACACAAAAAAATGAGGTGGCTTCATTCACTTTACTGATGAAATAAGTCAAGTGACTTACTTGTGTGTGGAACTGCTGTCCTATAAACTAACACAGACATCAGATATTACATATAATGGGAAGCAGCACAAAATCTGACCTGTGCTGTGAGAGAAAGAGTTCAGATTGTCTTTGACACAACATAAACATAGAGCAAAATTATTTTGCCCTAGTGTGAGACTCAGTATTACTGTATATACTGATTGACTACACCTTTGGGCAACAGGAGGCTTGGACAAGCAGACAAAGGAGATGTTGTCTCTGGAGATGTGAAGAAAGGAGATGCAGGAGGGAAGAGAGTAATTTGGCTGGCTTTCTTTTACATGGTGTGTTTACTTTATGAAAGTTCCCAGTGTTTCGGGGCTTTCTTCTAAAAAAAGAGAGAATCTGGAGTTAGGCAAATAGCAGAGACCTCTTCTATTGATTTCCTTGCAGAAGAGTGTTAGACTTACTGCATCTTCCTTGTCAGAGTTCTGTGCCTAATCATCCCCTGTTACTCAAGAGTACAACTTCCAGAGGGAGTGAGCGTTGCCTGCACAGCAGCTGAGCCAAGGAATCCTTGTAACTTGTGGTTTAGGAGGCTGACAGCCAACAGCAGGAGTATTCTCTGGTGTTTTCCTGTTAAAGGCTGGAGTGAACTCCTGGTAGAGGCCATCCTTGTGGTCTTTTGGACAAAGTAATGTACAGAGAGTGCCTGCCTATGCTGGGAGAACGTGGTGGTTAAAAGATTTGGAGCCTTCCTTGTTGTGCCACCCAATTGCCAAATTTGCCCTGCACAACTTAGAGCCCAACTCTAACCAACGTCAGTGGGTTACAACTCAGATAACGGCTGTTGGGGGAACTCACCAGTGCTTCACTGGGCTGGACACCCAGTGAGCACAGAAACAGAGCAGGAAGACCTTACCTGGGTACTTCAACTTGGTCATGGAGAGCTCTGTAACTGTGGCTATGGACACTTGTCCCATCTGCATATTTTAATATGCTTAGGATCCGGTGATGTTCATGATACCAGTGAACAGAACTGGTCTTCTTGCTGAGAGAATTTGCCCCAGGTTTGTTAGTGCAGTGGAATTACATGTTCTGATGGCATTTGCAAGAAGGGAAAAATAACGTGACAGTCTTTGGTATGACACACATTAGGCTGTGAAGGTTATATCCTGAATATGTTGTGCTAGGCACATTCCTGTCAGAGGAGGGCAGGGGACTCCTGTTGCCTCACTGTGCTATAGACATCTCTCAGGGGGGCATGTATCCAACTAAATCCCTGTCTCTGACTGAATGCCTCTGGACTCCCTCTCTAGTCCACAGAGACTGGCCTGGGTGTTCAAGGCAGATTCTGAGTACATCTGAAAAGAGACACCTGCATTCGATCAGCATGCCAGAAGTTGTTTCTTCCTCCCTTTTGAGTATAAAAGGGGGTAGCAGTGACTACTGTATCCAGCTAACACGCACAGCTCTGAAGCTAAGCAAGATGCATCACACCCTGCCCTCCTCATGATCCTTCTGTGCTGGTGAAGCAACGCAGGGAAGTGTTGGGGGGCTGTACCCAGTGCACTGACCTTCCTTCCTTCCTTCCTTCCTTCCTTCCTTCCTTCCTTCCTTCCTTCCTTCCTCCCTCCCTCCCCTCCCCCCTTCTCTCCCCCCTCCCCCCACCCCTCCCCTGCC
>WUAM01000395.1:10485195-10526222 GCA_024336885.1 Actenoides hombroni
TGTGAGGGTGACAGAGCCTGGACCAGGCTGCCCAGAGAGGTTGTGGAGTCTCCTTCTCTGGAGACTTTCCAAACCCACCTGGATGTGTTCTTGTGTGGCCTGTCCTAGGCAAATCTGCCTGGGGGGGTGGGAGGAGGGAGGGTTGGGCTAGATGATCTGTAGAGGTCCCTTCCAACCCCTACCATTCTGTGATTCTATGATTGTGCTCCCTTGTGTTGCTGTTAGATCTATAGGAATTATATTCCAAGTGCATCTTGCTGAATATGAATGGCAGCTATTTTGATCTATTTTACAGAGAGCTAAATGAATGCACAGCTTGCAGAAGAGCTCAGAATTAGGCCTAGAATTTCCCAATCTGGTTTAATAAGGCAAAAAAAGTAGAAAAAACAGGTCTGCATATTTATCTTGGGAATACTCAGTTGAGACGTTTTTAGTTGAATGACAAAGTTTCTGTTCAGACTTGTTTCTATTCCAGCTTTGACATAGCAGACAGACTTAAGCCAAGCATTTTTGTAATGGTGTTTCCTGAGATCTGAACTTTTCTAGTTTGAGGGAACATCTGGCTGCTTGTGAGGTTGCAGACTTTGTTTTATTTTTCTAGGGTCAGGGCCTGCCAAAGCATTCTTTTGTGCAGTCTTGGAAAAGAATCCCCAAACTCCTTTGCAAACAAAGTTGTTCCTGGCTGCCTTTGTCATTCTTGCTGTAGACAGGATCAGGATGTGATGCTGGGGAATATTAACAAGCAGTTCATTAGGGTGGACTAGAAATTGAATTAAATTGTCTTTGTCTAAAAAGTGAGACTCAGCTATTTGTGCGGGACAGGGTGGTGACAAGCTCTCAATATTGGAAGGGCTTTGTGAAGGAATGCTGACCACAGAAACCTGAGGTTGGGAGCTGCTGACTGACAACACTTTGTGTGACTGTTTGGGACATCCTGATACATGTAATGATTTAAAGAATGATTAAACCAAGATTTTTTTAAGTTTTAAATTTAAGCTGAGTTAAACTGCTGTAAATTTTCTGGAATGGTGAAATTTCTGTCTTTGGTAACTTACTGAATAAAACTGATTTTGATTTTAATTTTGTACCAAAGGCAGTTCTAATGATGGGTCCTTGATGAATGTAACTGAATAAAATTTTATTAATGGTTATTTTCCACACAGTTTGTTTCTTCAGGTATTTCTGTTCACTAAGAGATTCTGCATGCCTAATGGGAGCAACTGGGGTAAAAGTGTCCAACGTGTCCCCTATAAATAATGCCACTGAAAGTCTGTATTCTACATTTCTTTTCAATGACAGCTTCAGTTGCAGCAGAACATCAGGCTCGGATCTCCTCCTCTTGTTATAACTGGAAAGAAACTGGAAGATGCAGGGGCTGTTTCTGAAGATGATGGTTTACCTAGAAGCCCTCCTGAAATTTCAACCCTTCTTGAAGTTTTGACAGATTCGCCAAGCAAGGTATAATTGTTCTGTCACTGTAGTGACCACCTCTACAGGAAAGATAAAATCTGCTTGGAAAAGGGAAAGACTTTTTTTGCTTGCTTGTGGTAAAATCTGATGGAACAGATCAGTCGGAACTAGAACAAATTACCTAGGTGGGTTGTGGACTGGTCATGGTGAGGGATACCTAGAAAGAGGCCTTAGAAATACCCCTTCAGAGTACGATTTTCTGTGCTTTTCTGTAGACCAGTGCTAGGACAGTTGTGACCTATACCATTAGGGAAAGAGGATAGAAGTTCAGTTGATCTGACAACTCTCAGTGCCCTTCAGCAAGGCACTCTCTCCTGGCAGGTCTGTATGGCAGAAAGCATAGAAAGTCAGTTATTCACGGGTGAGCGTTGTGTTACTGTGACTGTTCCACTTCCAGTCCGAGACCAAACTGAGGTATTCCCATCAACTTCCCATGTCTTCCAGCTTGGAAGAGCTGGGAGGATTGACAGTTTCATGCACCTGTGAAAGGGGAAGAATTTTTCTGGGTTTTAAAGCTAGCGAGGGAAACAAAAGTAATAGGGACTGCAAGAGAATCTTAAACAATTGCTGGGTTTGGAATGAGGTAACTCAAAATAAGGGTGATACGAGTTGAATTGACAGGAAAGTGACAATCCTATGAGTCTGAGGAGAATAGGTCCTGACGGGACTCAGAGGAGGTTTGGGCTGTCTTCTTTCTTAGGAATTGCATTCTCACAGCAGATGCATGATTTTGGACTTGAGTGAACACGTGCGTGTTTGTAAACTTGAGGATCTCAAAACAACAAGCCAAAGTAACTTCATAAAATATGACCTCATGTTGTCAACCTTCATGATAAAGCTCCCCTACCTTGTGTTTGATCCCCAATGAACAAATGAAACCTTTTCCTTCATCTTTCCTCTTGTGTTTTCTCATAATCATAACTGGATATCCAGTGCCAGATAATTCAATGTAATGCTTCCCTTGACTTACCCTCTTCCTTATTTTATCCCACAGTCCTCCAACCCTGTTCAGCGTCATAGCTCTTTGAGTTTAGGTGGGACAGACAATGAAGATGAACAGGTAAATAGCTACTTTTCCTGCTAATAAACTTCCCTGAGACAGCATGTGTGGTGTCTGTATGGAACCAGTGTAATAATCGTTGGGGTTTATTTTTCATCTATTCTGGGTGTACTGTATCTTAGCAAACAATTAATAAATGGTCCAGAGCAATGCAAATTATGCTGAAAATGTACTCACAGAGTTTTGAATATGAACCAAATAGAGGCAGGCAGAAACCTACTGCTAAGTAGTTTGTGTGAACAGCATAGTCAGCTCTGTGGTACAGTATTAATCTCTAAAGTTACACAAGAGAAAAGTGGACAAGGCAAAGAACTTCATTTCCACTTCCATGTCCCAGGGCCCCAATACCCAACAGCAGTATTAGCTTAAGAACACCTGCCCATCAGCAGTGGCATGTGAGCAATACCCTGCACCCCTCTTATCATGGGAAATAATTGCAGCATCAACCCTTTCTGATGCCAGGTATTTCACAGGAAAAGGTCTGTGTTAATTTTCAGTTTTCTTAGGATAATAAGTGACCATCTGAAGCAGCAGATTCTGCTTGCAGGCCAAGCTTGGAAAAATTTACAGAGGTTGAATTTTTGGAGAGGAGCCATGGGGACCTTCACCTTGAGTGTCCCTGCTGCTTGAAGCTGAGTTGAATTACTGCCTATCTCATGCTTTCAAGACAGGCCTTCAAGTTTTTCTTATTTTGCCTTTCTTCAGTGTTAATACAAGGTCTGAAAGACCAGTCAGACCACAGTTAGGCCAATGGGGCCTTCAAATGACAGTGACAAAGGCAGCCACTGCTCCAACAGAGCTGATTTGAATCATGGGATAGCCCATGCAATTGTAGAAGCAAAGTAATCTGCCGTTTATCTGAGAAGGGGAATATTCGTGTGTCCAGAAGAGCTACAGGCTGGTTTGGCCCAAGCTTTGCAGCTCTTCATACAAGAATCTCTGTTTGAGAAGCTCACCAGAGAGAACACAATTTAACCCTCTGTGAAGCTGAGAACAGCCCACCAGTAAAGGGGACATAGCAAGGTACCTAGCAGATAACTTCCTGATGAAGTGGGCCTTAAGCACCCAGGGCAGTATCTTCAGACACTGGGATGGGCTGCCCAGGGAGGTGGTGGTCACCGTCCCTGGAGGTGTTTAAAGAAAGGCGGAATGTGGCACTTAGTGCCATGGTCTGGCTGATGTGGTGGTGTTAGGTCACAGGCTGGACTTGGTGATCTCAGAGGTCTTTTCCAACCTCTGTGATTCTGTGATCTTCAGGGTCAAACAGTTCCAACCGCAGTGCAAAGGAAGCTTTCCCTTTCATTCTGTCTTTGGCCAGCCTTTGAGAAGGGGGAGAGCAACTTTAGAGCAAAACCAGCTTAACTCTTCTGACCATGTTGAGATCAGACACTCTCTGGCCAAGTCATTCCCAGATCTTTTGCTTTAGGGATAGAAAGATAGAAGAGATAGAAGCAATGTCTGTCTCCCCCTCATAGCAGACTACTGGTTGCACAACTTTAGAGGCCCAGGTGATCTAGGGAACTTGGATTGTCATTATTTTAATAACTTCTTGTATATATTTTATCTTTACTTCAATGTACATGTTATTAACTCATCTCTCACTTTATATTTTGACTAAAATGCTCCATTTTGTAAGCCTGCATGGTTTTTTTCCTTACAATGCAAAAAGCCCTTTTCTATCCAGTTGTGAAGTCTTTGAGGTCTTTCAGTCTTACAGCCTCATTTCCTGTGAGAAAGAAAGACAGGAACAAGAGAAATTTATCTTTTTCCTCTCTCCTCTATTGCTCAGAATTCCCCACTTAAAGGCTCTTCCTTTTTCTCCCTGACAACTCACTAGGACTCTGGCTGGCTTCTCTGCTGCGCTGTGTATGTTCCTTTACTCAAATACTTTTTTTTAATCAGCAGTTTGACTTAGCAGAAATCTTGCCAATATGTTTATCTAAAATAAAAAAAACCTTTTCCTAAATAATCCTCTTTTTTTCAGTAGCTTTTTGAAACTATTTATGTAATACCAGGATTGGAGCTAGCAGAACACAAGTTGTTAAACTAAATAACCTTGTCCCAAAGATGTGGAAAATTGTGCAAAGCACAAAGAAATTTACACCAGCTATTCCATTTAACAATATTGTATACTCAGGAAAGGAAAAAAAGGATTTGATCCTAAGCAATTTGAAGTTACACACAGTGTAGTAGTTTATATTTTACTATAGTATTGATCTTGTTGCACATGATAGTTACTTCATTTCTTTGCCTTTTGCTGCTTCACTGGGTTTTCCAACAGCTGAGCTTCTTGCTGCTGTCACCTCTGTGTGGAGCCCTGATGTGTCACCCATGTGACTTCTCAGTGCCTTCCACATTTATAAATACCCACTTTCTGACTAATTTTAAGCTAAATGTGAAGCTGTGGCTCAAAGCAAGCAGCAAGTGAGTTCCCAGAGCCGTTAACCAGCGTTACCTTGCCTTGCCAGATAGCCTTTATGGAATTCTGACTTCCTTGCTGGCATCTTGGACCTGGACTGATTCAAAACAAGACTGGGTGTCAGCTTCTGGGGCTGAGAACGGTGTTTTGGCACAAGTGCTCTTGAGGAAATGGGCCATCTGGCTGCAGCATTCTCCTTGTGCAGGCTCCTACATCTGCCCAATAACGGACAAGCATTGAATTTATCGTGCACTTAAACAGTGATGTGGAAATCTTGTGTCTGCCCCACTATCCTGGAGAGAAGATACCAACTGACAGTTCTCAGAGGAAAAAATATCCTGAATCCCGAGAGGAGTAGGGAGTTTGCCATTTATGTACAGCAGTAGCTCAGATACCCTCAGGGTTGGGGTTTTTTATATTAAATAAGCACAACTGGTAATTATGTAATTGAAAGACAGAAGAACTTGTATATAGAAATGAGTAAGAATATTATTATTTTTGTAAATGCTGGTGATCCTTACAGGGTTATCATTAATCTGGTAGAATTATAGCAATAGTTATCTTATTTACTAGCTGTGTTCTTCGTTCTCACTTTCACAATGTGTAAATTTTTCATGAGGAGAGTCTGTATCTGTCATAATACATTCTGTTGTGGTTTATTTCAGATCTAGGAACTAAAACAAATGCAGTGGAAAAGAAAGAAATTAATTTTAGCTACCTTAAACACAAAGCAATGTACCTAGATGATTTTTGTAGATCAGATGGGAAGGTGTTTTCATTATCTTTAAAACTTCATCAGCATACATATTTTAAATGCTGTTTTATATCTTGAACTTAAAGAAAAATAAATCTGAATGCCAGGCACAATTAAATGACTGTTTTTCATCTAGATTTCTGGCCAAAGCCAAACCAGCAGGTATGTTATACTGAAAGAAGCTTGTTTGGCATGTCTGCAAAATGTTGCAAACATTCCAGAAAGTCAGGTCTACATTGCAGAACAGTATCAAAACCAGTCAAACTGCATGTTTACGGGTTTCTCTACGAAACCTCTGGAAACCCTCGATTTTGATAGCATAATCTGAGGTTACTGTTACTAAGGTGCTGCTGTTTAGTTCCCCAGAGCAGCATTGCTGCCAGGGTGAGATCCACATCACTGTCTAGAAAGATGGTTCTTGCTGGAGAGAAGCAGTTGATTTTCCTGGGAGAGTGGGTATTAAAAGAGCAAAGTGGCTATGGTAACTTTCCTAGAAATAGAGATAATGAGGAGCAAGCATCCATGCTACTTGGGTAGATTTTGAATAACATACTCGTGCAATGTTTCATACTACTGGAATGAAAAGGCAGCTATAAAAACTGCACCAGTGTCTCCTGCTGGTGCATGTATATATTGCAAATGGTTTTTTGTGGAAGAACTGGGAAGGGGACAAGCTGAGGCTCTCACTGTGGGAGAGGGAGACACAAGTATTTCTCATTTTTGCATAACTTAAAGCTGGGCACGCAGAACTGAGTAATCTCTGTGTAGAGACAACATTAGACATGCATTTTAAAGTGAGGATTTATGTCCAAAGACGCAGCCATTTCATGCTTCTGAGATGGAATGATCCAGCAAAGGAATTGTTTCAGAGATGTGGGGAAGCCAAGCAAAATGTATAGTGATGCATTTGTGGTTTACAGATACCATCTGGAGCTTCCTCCAGGCCCATCAGTCCTTCATCCTCTGCCACTGTGGGGGCCCCCAGCTCACGAGGCAGCAGCTTCCTTCCCATTGACTTCACCACCCCTGCCAGTCCCCTTGGCTGCCTGGACACCTCAGCAGCCAGGCACAGGATTGCCATAAACCCCCGGAAGCAGAAAGGCTTCACCAGCAAGAGTCAGCACACCCCCCAGGTAAGTGTTTTCTGGAAAAGAATCACTGAACAGAAGGAAATGGATGTGAATTTTTGTTATTTTAAGTAATTTAATTTTTTTTTTCTTTCCTATCCACATTCCTGTACTTTTTGTTTTCTTCCAGTAGAAGAAGGGAAAACACCTATTTTTAACCAACCAACCAAAAAAGACTCAGGAAACTTCACTATCATGGGAGCTGAAGCAAAGTGCAACTTTGTTTTTTCATTATTTAGCCAAAAAAGTTGCAGGTTACACTCCATTTGTAAAAACACTCTTGTTGTTTGAAAAGCTAGTTTTCAGTTTTAAGTTGGCTTCCACAAACAATTTCAGATTAGCTTTAACTTAATTCTTTGTACGTTGAAGGAAAGACTGAAGGACTTTGGGAAGGCAGGTGGATCTGCATGTGGGAAATTGAGATGTTTCTCATCCTGGCTTCCAGGAAACACATTGTGAAGATGAAGTTCACTAGGTAGAAAAGGTTGTTGAGCTGGAGTGTGACAGATATCACAAGTAATGCTTCTCTGCTGCATGTTCCCCTTTCCAGCAGTGAACCATGCATGAAAATCTGTCCTGGAGTTGGAAGTGCCCTGCCCTGAGTAAGAGAGGTGTGGGAGGAGAAATTCAGGATGAGTGTAATACAGAATGAGGAAGTTTTCTTGGAAACATAAGCCCTAGAGTTTCTTTACTGGATATTCTTTGTGCTGCAGCTGGTACAACTGCAGTGCTGAAGGAGACAAGCTGATTGCGGATTGTCAACCAGAGATACCAAAAGTGATGACAATGTCTCTGGCTTGGTCTGTTTTATGCCACCAAGTAGCTTGGGTAATGTCTTAAAAACATTCTCATTCGCTCAGAGTATGTCAATCCCAGAATATTTCACATTCAGGAGAGATCAAGGGGCTGCCTTTGTCATTTTAAACATGAATAATTTCTAGGTTCTTAACTAGAATAGTACATTACCCACAGTGTTGGTAAATTACAGGATGAAGGGTTTGTGTCTGTGTTTTAAGTATTCATAAACATGCGTGTGTATAAAATACATTTCTTTTGTGCATTTTTTTTTTAATTGTAAGAATTTATTGCACCTCATTAGGTGGAAGAGCTGGAAAATGAAGCACGTCTTCATGCAACTCCAGAAAAGAAGGGGAATTCAACAGACTTACTTGAGAGTGACCAGCATAAAACTGATTGGGAAGGTAATGGAAACTTAAGTATTGCTATTTTGGGTGCTTGAACTCTACATAAGGCTGACAGGAGCTATTTGAATTGTAAGTCATCTGGTACAGATGGTGCCTGAATTGTAACCTTACAATGGCACTTACACACTCTTCCCCTCTGTTTAATACAGGTTTATTAGCCCAGGTGGGATATTGTGCAAAGCAAGGCGGTTCTAAGGAGACACCAGGTGTAAAAAGTCTCACTGCTGCTGCCCGTGACTCTTGTGATTCCCCCCTTATGGCAGAAGACTCTTGTGCTTTGCTGCAAGAGGATGCATACCTTCCAGACATGGACCATCACTGTAGAGCAGCTGCACCCCTTCTGAGACCTGAGCCTTCACCAGTGAATCTGGAGGAACGCCACAGTGCAAAAGTGTTGGATGAGGCTGCTGGTGAATTGAAATTACATCAACAAAATATCAATACTGAAATCCCTGCACTTCCCAAATTGCAACAAATTGAAGGAGAAGCCGTCGCATTTCCAGACGTACTAGCAGCTGACTTGTTTAGCAATTGTGTGAAAACAGAGAGCATAGATGTGTTGGCAGATGTTGCACAAAGGTCCCCAGGAAATTCTGTGGAGTCAAACATCAAGGACCAGGACAAGGAGGATGCACTGTTAATTGGCAAACTAGAAGCCTGTTTGAATACTGTTGAGAATCATTCCAACCATACCGACTCAGATGCTGCACCAAGCACTTCACAGGTTTTGGTAGCCAATTCACAGTCTTCTGACATTGAGACAGTGGCTGTTTTGAAGCCTGAAAACAGTTCAATACCAAGAAATGACAAAGAAACTTGTGAAATACTGGAATTT
The DNA here is from genome assembly GCA_024336885.1 of Actenoides hombroni. Classification (NCBI taxonomy): domain Eukaryota; kingdom Metazoa; phylum Chordata; class Aves; order Coraciiformes; family Alcedinidae; genus Actenoides; species Actenoides hombroni. The sequence goes on from WUAM01000395.1 coordinate 10,494,066, forward strand.
CAGTCATCCAAAGGCAGTGCAGAAAAAGACACTGCTGCACCTGCTTGGGAAGCAGATTGCATGCTACCTCCCAGTAAGTTGGAAGTGTGTTTTAAACCAGAAACTGTATCTGTTTTGAAGGGTAACCAAGGCAGTCAACAGGCCAACACATCATATACTTGTGAAAAGCTTTCCATTGGATGTCTTGCCTCTTCAAGTTTGGCTGGCTTGAAGAGTAATATCTGTTCTGATGATGACAGTAAGGAGTACCAGATAAGCAGTACAGCTTCTCACAGAAAAACTGTGGATGACAGTCGATCTTCAGATGAAAATGTAAAAAGTCCACTGAAGACTGCTTCTGCTAAACCAGTCAGATTTACCATTGCACCAGCTTGGCAAAGATCTCTCTCAGGGGGTTCAAATTCAAAGGAAGAGACCTATAACAGAAGTTCCCCAACGTCCCCTATAAGACCAGAGTTGTTTGAAGGAATGACAAAAGAACACACACGTTTTGATGGAGTCATCCAGGAATCAGAAAAAAGCAACTCAGACAGATTTACTCGAGATTGCAAGGGCAGTGATTGGCATTTGAATTCTATGGAGTGGGCAAACCATGAAGCACAAAATGTTGAAAACCCATTTGGGGTCAGACTAAGGAGAACATCTTCTTTACTAAAATACCAGAATGAAAGTCGTGGAGAGTCTCCAAAGCTTATCCCCTCAGATGTTCCCACTGCTGCTTCTGCTTCAGTCAAGGAGGATCAGAAATTGGTGGACACCAGGAAGCCACTTCTGAGCCATCCTGTCAGCACAAAATCATTTGTTAAAAAAACAGATCTCCTAGAAGAAAAAAATCCTTCCAAGACGAGATCAGAAGAAGTGTCAAAGAAGCAAAATGGTCATAAACCTCCAGGTATTTATGCTGGATTTTTATCCAAACACTGTAGAAAACAGTGGTTGTGTAAGAACCTTGGCTGATAAAAATCCTCTTGACCAGGACCAAATTCAGTCTTGAGTTCGTCAGCACCAAAATTTAATTAGCTTGATGATTTGGCCAGTCAAGAGAATTCTTGGCTTATCTTAATGAGGAGTGTGTTCCAGCAAGAATAACAACAGAGTAATAGTTTAAGGGCCTCTGAAGCATTTCTAGTATGACCTATTTGTGCATATAGTTCGAGTTTGAACACAGATTTTTAAAGCTTGCTGCAGCTTTGTAGTTAATTTTCCAGACTGCAGCAGCTCAAACCTTAACTGGGAGTTGCATTAGGTGTGATTTATTTTTTTTTCTTTTTCCATAATCACTTCGTTTAAAATATTTAAAAAGTGGAAAGGCAGCCTGTATTTTACTGCCCACATGAAAAACTAACAGTTATCATACTCATTTAATCTGCTGTGTAAGGATGTTGTTTCAAAGGCAAAATCCGGTTCACAATGATCTCAGTGGGAGTTCTGCCATTGACTTAAACGGAAGCAGAGTCAGGTCAAAAACTCCAGAATAAACAGAAAAAGAGTAATTGCCAAAGACAAAATCATCAGGGAAGGTAATTTTATCTCCGCAGCGTTCAAAGGGTATTACAGATGCTGAAGGATTTAAACCACGAAAGACTAGCTTTAGACTGACTTGACCTAAATCCCTTCTTTACTTCAGAAATGCTTCTTTTGTAGAAAAACTCTCCTCTCCTCATTTGGAAACTGATTCCTCTGAACCAGCTTGGGTGTCCATGGCAAAACTAAAACGAAAAGGTTTCCAGGACCACCATCTTGCCAAAGAACATAAAGCTGAAGACAAAGCTTTAACCAAAGCGGATCAAGAAGAGGTAGAGTATCATGTAATGTATGGGTGTGAATCCTGCACCAGATTGGCTGGGGAGTTTTGCAAGCTGTTCAGTTCATCTGCATGGGAGGCCTGTTGTAAACACTACTCAGAGATTTTCAAGACTGGCCTCTAAAATGTATTGAGACCGACAAGTGATGCAAGTGAGCAAACAGCTGTGTGACTGTTCTGCCACAGGGAGTAGTTTCAGAGATGGATCCTCCTGTATGTTCCTTTGCACTACTTAAATCCAAACCTTTTCTGGGCTTGCCTATTGCTTAGTAGCTGCTTTGAGTTGAACTGGTTTCCTCCCGTGTTCAAAACCCACAGACCATGTTCACAGGTTACTTACTGAAAGGTTGGCTTTTCCACTGACTCTTGCACAAGTTTTTTGTGCAGCTTGGGCAAGTTCTTCAATTCCCCCATCTGTAAGAGTGGGAAGATAACTTGCCTGCATGTGAAGTAACCCTGTATTTGTAGCAGCTCTCTTCCTTCTTGTCTTCTCCCTCCCATCCACAGGATGTCCCCAACCATCCTTGCCTGGCTTTTGCTGCATTTCCACAGCCAGATTTAGAGACGCTGCCAGGACAAGCTTTCTGAGTGCCAGTGGCTAGAGGGTTTCTTAGTTGCATTCTTTTCTTCTCTCCTCCTTTTGTAGCAAGGGATCTGTGCTAGTGAGAACATACTGAAGAAGATTATGCCTTCCAGCTTGAGCTCTCAGGACAAGAAAACACAAATGAAGACCAGTGTGTCTACTGCAGCAGGTATTACGTTTACATCTTTACATAGTGGCTCCAGTTTACACTTACATGGTAAGTGGTGTGAGTGGCAAGTAACAGGGGGAGATAGCTACCTTTTTGGTAATCAGCACACTTTATCTAAGGCCAGTTCACACTATAGTTTGCATGTAAGTCAGTGTATTACTGGCTTGCTCACTCAGCAGAGAATGCAAGTGCAGAACTTTTATCTCCCCTGCCAGTTCGTGGAATGGCATATAAACAGTATGGTGATTTATTATTGGCAAAGGTCAGTACTAAAGAAATGCAGTTGAAGTTGGAGAGTGTCCAGAAGAGAGCAGCAAAAAAGGTCAGGTCTTCTAGACCTCAAATCAGCCAAGAAATACTGATGGGAGTGGAGTTGTTTAGTCTAGAGAAAAAAACCTTAATTTGCTGCAGAGGACAAGACTAGTCTTTATGCCCTGTATCAGCTTAAGAATCATCTAGGATGGAAAAGACGTTTAAGATCATCGAGTCCAACCATTAACCCTACTCTACCAAGTCCACCACTGAGCCATATCCCCAGGCACCACATCTATATGGCTTTTAAACACATGCAGGGATGGTGACTCAGCCACCTCCGTGGGCAGCCTGTTCCAATGCCTGACAACCCTTTCAGTGAAAATTTTTCTCCTAATGTCCAGTTTAAGGAAAAATTTTAAAATGCACCCAAGGGAGGCTCAGCTTAGACAATAGAAATAGTTTCTAACAGTAAGAGTGATGAAGTGTGGAATAGCACAGATTGCTTACAGAGTGTGTGCAGTTTCTATTGCTGGATGTGTTTAATAGGTAAACGTGTATCAAGAATAATTTAGGTAGAGTCAGTTCCACCCTCTCGTGAACACAGAGGCTCCTCTCCTGCCCTGTTAGCTGTGATTCTCTGTAAGAAAGATGCAGAGGAAGAGTGTGACTCAGACATCGTGACTCACATACCTCTTCCAAGGCTACTGCTGGGCTGCAGCTTATCCCTCCCTGCTTACTCAGTGTGGTGCCAAACCTCAGAGACACGCTCCAGCTAGATATAGATAAGCCAGTCCTTCAGCTGTAAAAGCACATTGTGTGAGCTGAAAGCTATTGATTTCAGATAACTGCCTAAGATGATAAGAAATGCTCCACTGTGTCAGAGCAGTGGTTTTTCCATTCCAGGTTCCTGTTGCTGACACTGTCAATAAGAGATGCTGTCTGGAGAGAGCTCATGCACCTGGCCTCTTTCCCCTTATAATCCACCAGCGTCCAGAATCATCGTATTAGAGATATTAGGGGGTACCTCTGTGCCTGCCCCCTGTAATAGTTGTTTATAGAGCTGGTTTTCATTTTTGAATCTACAGTTCTTACAAAATAAGCTTTCTCCCTTACTGCAAGTAGCTGACCAGCTAAGGATGTGCACCAACACAGGGGCTCTGATGTCAGCTGCCAGCCTAACTCTCTGTGTGTGATTAAAATAAAAGTTTTTAAAAGGATTCTGTTACAGGCCAGCTTCTTCTGATGGTTTTAGGTGTAGAGTGAGAGATGAAATGCAGACAGGCCAAGATTTTTGCTCAGATTAGAATGTCTTCCTTTGAAAGGCTGGCACAGAGTGGATTTCAGTGTGTTGAATCATCTAAACCTCGTAAGCCCAGCAGCCCTCAGTCAGAATTCAGAACTCCACAAAGTACACTGCTACTCATTTACTAGAACTTACACCACTTGTGGTCCTTGCAGCAGAATTACATCTTTCTGGACTACCTCTTCCCAAGAATTGGCCTAGCTTCCTACCATCCAGTGACTGTTTTCTCTCCTCCAAGGATAGCATTCTAGTCTTCCACTCCTTGAATATCACAGAGTTCTGACCAGTGCTGATGTTTGAGGAAAACACTCATCCTCTACTGCTCAGAAAACCATGTCCTATTGTTAAGGAAATGTTCAGCACGTGAGTGGGAAATTTGGGATCCCAAAGGTAAACTTCTTTTCTATGGTTTGATTCCCATTAGCACAGCCAGGAATTTGTCTAGTTGAAGGTGCTGGTGGTGGAAAGGCTGCAGATATAATATCCAGAAGAGTTATTAATTTGGATTCTGCTTTTTGGCTTATGGTAACTGTTAGCACTTTCCTTGATGGATGGTTGAGGTTTTCTGCACAATACATACACCCTGCACACAGCAGTAAGAGCCAGGACAGCAAAGTATGGAAGAGAATTCCAAGAAATCAGATACTTTACCGAGTGTAACTGTTTTGTTACTGCTGCATGGCAGCCTCTGTCATAACCAAGGGGAAGTTATTTAGCTTGTCTCTTCTCTCTCCCACTTCACCCCAAGCATGGTGAGGTTTGTCCCAAAGCCTGTCTTCCCTCAAACAGGCATGAACCACCACTTTGGGTTTTATTTTACCTTGTGCTGTCGAGAGCATGCAGAGGGCTTTAGAGTAGCTTTTGCCCATTATGAAGAAGGAAGTCTCCCAAAATGTGAAATTAATTTTAAAAAGAAATAATTTCAATAACAGTTAAATTCCTGCATCACCTTAGATGCTTCTGAAAACTCTGCTGTGTGTGCAGAGCTGCAGCCTGGTTTTAGTGGCTGGTATACTTCCTCCAGTACACCTAAGTGTAGCTTGCCTCCTGCAAGAGCTACCAGTGAGCCAGGATTTTTAAAAGACCAGAGACCTCCTGAGTGGGAACTTCTTTGGCTTTGCTCAGGAGAGTAAACAGAGCTGATGGACACTTTCCATTGATTTCAGTGCAAGGAAGATCGAGCTTCTTGTACTTAACATTGCTTAAGTCCCCATGTGGCCTCTGTTCTCGTGCTGGAGCGCAGCAGCCTCACCATGCCTGCCACATGGCATGCACAGAGTAATCAACTGTGAGAACAAGTTTGTATTTTCTCAGTTTGCTTTAGACACAGAAATGAAGTACTGCCTGAGTTGAAATGGAGGGAGAGGGCATGATTTTGAAAGACTTATGAACCATGTCTTGAGAAATGAGAGCTGCATCTGTTCAGAGCTGCATTCTGTGAAGCCTCATTCCAGCCTGTCTGTCTGAAGACATAAATCTTTAAAATTTTCAAACAAGAGAAAAGGAGGAGGCCTTTTCTAAATAGTAACTCAAAGCTGTACAGGCAGTGTTGCCTGTATTCCTCCATCCTTTATGAGGATGACAGGCTTGTGTTAGGTTGCATGAAGAGGAACACCTAATCCCACCAGAATCCCACCTTCTGGGATTACAAGTTCAAGAACATAAAGCAGGGGTTTGATCCCTACCTAGTATTTAATCATAGTGCTGAAGCAATGTTTATGCCAGCAGTGAGGACTGAAAAAAGACCTTTAAGACATTTCAGCATTGAAAAACATGCCAGCTACTTTTAACCCCACAGCAAGCCTTGGGTGATCCTTGCCATTCAGGTATTTTGTTTCCATTTTCCTGCATACTCAGGAGTCTAATTCCTAGACTTGCACTCACAGAGCAGAATAAGCCTGTGAGAATACTCCTTGCTGAGCACTGTCATGGAAATTAAGAGTTTGAAAAGATAAACAAGTTAGCCAAGAATATGAATTATAAAAATACCTGGGGCTATAGTCTCCACATACTTGAAGAATTTTGAAGAACTCCTTCATTTATCAGGGCTTAGACACTTGAGAAGATTCTTTTATGGACAGATTATTCACTAACAGCATAGTATCAATTTTTCCATTGCAATAGCTAGTCCTTGCCATTGTTGTAGCTGGACCAGGCAGTGCTAGCAATACCCAGTTTCACAATTCCTCTGACTTGCTTTTGAGTCACAACCATTCTGGGCTGTAAAACAATTGCTTCAGAGAGAAGGAAATACTGTTGGCAGAAACTGAGTTTTTTACTCTAGCCTTCTGATGAGTGATGGATATCTTGTTGTTGGCAGGTAAAGTTGGACCTATTGCTCAGGAAGCATCTGTGATTCCTGCTGTTGAAAAGGAAGCAAGACACTCCTCTAACCTGCCAATGACACCATGCAGCTCTGCTGAACCACCGTGGCTATCCCTGGCCAAGAAGAAAGCCAAAGCATGGAGTGAAATGCCCCAGATTGTACAATAGCAAATGACACGAGCATCCTTCTTTGCATTGCCAATAGCTGCGTTAACTCCATTTAATCCCTTCTTTAATGTGACCTTTTTTTGAGAAATAAGAGCCTTAAAACATTTGATCAGACTGTTGTGTGTAAATACACAATGAAGAGATTCCATTGCAGGCTAAATTTGAACTGTTGGGAAGCTGAGCATTTCCTGCTACCTAATAGGAGGAGAACTTCATCAGTTTATTACATTCTTACACATCTGAGAGATGTTCTAAGAAGACATACTTCAGGATTTTAAAACATTTCCCTTGCAAAATATGTTTTTAAACTTTCTGCAGACCACACAGTCTTTGTGCAATGGGGCTTTGGCTAAGGAATTAATGTATGCTATAAAATGGATACAATGCTGGGCACTGACACATCATGACTCATGGGCATTGTTGTCATCACACTTCTTTCTCTAATGCTCTGGGACGGGCACTCTGACTTTGCTTCTGATTGTTAAAAGGTCTATTTTGTGATAGCTCTGAGATCTAAATAGCATTATGAGCTGGAGTTACTCTGGCTTTTGGGTGGTTTGAAGTCACAAAGCTGTGGGTCTTGTGCTTTGCTGATTGATGCCTGCTGGAATGGCCCAGAGCCACACACCTGCTCCCTCTCATGCACTGGAAAACCACCACACTCTGGCATAAACTCTCCTTTTGGTTACACCTTTGGAAATCTGGAATAATTTGGGCATTCTACAAAAAAAAAAAAAAAAAAAAAAGTCATTTCTTTAATTACGGCAAATAGTGAAAGAGTGTGTTGGGGATGGGAACTATTTGCTACCTAAGAAGGTGACATCTTGTTTTCACAAATGCTACTCTACTCTCCATGTTCATGTGGATGTGTATTTAGTCAGTTGTATTTAATGTTAGTGATAAAAGGAGCATCTGCTTTCCTCCTTGTCTCGTCGGTCTTTCACCAGTAACTCAAGATCAGTCTAAGAATGTGCAGCTGGGAAAGGAGTATTCTCTCAGGGCCTGGCCTTGCAGTCACTTAAGTTGACAGAAGTTTTGCTATTGACTTTGAAGGAAGCAAAAATTTGAAAAGGAAACTTTGTAAAATGATGTTAGTGGCTTCAGTGGCAGTGGCACTTACTGGTCCTTTTCAGTTTTTGCAGCATTGCACATTTATGTACTTTTTGTTTACAGTCAGTGCAAAATCTGAAGGCTGTCTTGGCTGATGGACAGTTTTTAGCTGGCAGGTTGGTAGATATTTTTCTGGAAAATATTATCTATTGATAGGATTCACTGCAAAAGGAAAAATTTGGTTTCAGATCAGCTCAAGCAAGACTTTAATTTTCCAGTCTTGGCCTGAATTTAGTACGTAGCTCTTGTAATTTGAAAACAGTATTAATTAGGAGCTAGACTGTGATTTTTATTATTATTTTTTTATTAAATAGTTGAAAACTTACTCACCCAAGAAGGCTCACTGAAGCTATAGATACTGTTTATTTTGTACTAACACCGGAAAGAGTAAGAGTTTCATCTTGGCTTGGTAATGCCTATTTTGCTACTTGTTTTTCTCTTTTTTAGGAAGCATATCTTCTCTTACAAAGAATGAAAACGTTTGTATTTCTCTGACGCTTTTGAGTGTAATGTAAATGAACACGCTCAGCTTTGATTCCTGAAGTTTTGTACAGCTGCCATCCCATCACAAGCTTACTGACCCTGTGTAAAATATGTGCATTTCTATATTCAGCAAACTCTCTTCTCTTTTTACTGGTGTGGACTGTGATCCTTCACCCAAACTACTGCAAATTATACTCTAATCTCTCTTTCCCTGTGTTCGCTTTTGATCTTAATATCATTTCTGTCTTTTATGTTTGGGATGTATATATGTGTTTGTAATCCTTGTCTTGAAGGACCCCCTTTTGTATTCTGTTCCCGTATTTGGTTTATGATTACACGCTGTTGCCCGTGATGATGGTTTAGTTCCTGAGAAAAGAGGAGTGATGGATGGCCCTCGTTCATTAAGGAAAAAATAAAAAGAGGTCTTTGGTCAAAATAGCCTCTATATATGAATATGCTGCATAAAACTTGTTTTGAGATGATTTTGTGTGGCCTAGGACTGATCAATACAGCTGGTCAGGCTAATGAACTTTTTTCTAAATCTAGCTATTTAAAAGTTTAAAACCTCACCAGGGAGATGATGGCTCTTCTTTTGTTCTGGATTTATGTCTCCTTCAGCAGAGCTGGCTTGCAGGCTAGTGCTTGTGGTTGCAGAAAGCTTTGTAAATACTGGTTTGAATGTGGTTTGGTATTTCTGGCCAGCTGCTGTAAGGCATTTGGGGGTTGCTTTAAAAAAGAAGAAAACCACATGAGAGTCATGTGATGGTACATTTGAAATTTTCTTGCATTCCTCATTTCTGAAATTAGTGTTTTCGAGTTTCTCTCTGAGACTGAGGGAACAAAAAGCAGAGAAAAAATCAAAACTGAGTCTCGTGTCATCGCAAGAGTTTAGAAGATGGAGTTTTAAAATACACATCGAAATGGCAATGATTTATTAATGCATTTATAGAAGTTGGTAGCTCTATTAGCGTGGCTTTGATTTCCTGTCATCCTGGTGTTGTTTTTAGGTGCTCAGTCAGTGCAAATAACTAAGACAATAAGCTCATTTTGGGTGATTATTTCTAGACACAGTCTTTGAAAATAAGCTGTCTTGAAGTGCAGAGTTCACAGCAGAATGTCACTGTGATGTGTTATGGCTCAAGATCTTTAGGGGAGGATGCAAAAAGCTGTCCCTGAAACTCCCAGTGATAGTACAGCCCCTGGGGTTTGGGTTTCAGCTGAGCTGAGTGCTGCTGGGTGACAGCAGAGGGTGCTGGTGCCATCCCCGAGGAGCGCAGGGGAGTCCTCCCTGTTACAGCAAACGGATTCCAGTATGCACTGATGTGTGCACTGGTACAGAGGCTTTCATTAATGCAGAGAATTGTGCATTATTCCATTAATGCAGAGAGGTTTGAAAGAGAGGTGTATTTCTATTTGTGATTTGGTGGAGTTTTTGGAGCTAAAAAATATGGAAAAAAAACTTCAGCTCCTTGTTACAAGAAGCCCCTGAGAATTGGTGACGACGGGGAAAGGTTGGGTTCCACGGGACATTCAGTCCTGCAGTGGGGCCAGGCAGGAAGATGTGTGGATGTGTTCAGAAAGAGCACTGCAGTTTGGCTTTTTAACTCTGCTGCTCAGAACAACTGCTGCCTGGCTGGAGCTTGATCTTCATCCCAGCCAAATGTAGAACCTGATCATTCTACAGGAGAGAATAGAGAGACAAACAGCAACTACCTGTAGATTATGGAAATTCCTTTTGCTAGAACAGTGAGCTGTAAAGGCTTGGGCTAAAAGAGAGTCTGTTGTGTTATCATCCAGCTGGGAATCTTGTCATTCAGTGGGTTTGTGGACAAGAGGGAATGAGTCAGTTTAAATGAGGGGGAAAAGACTCCAAGATTTCCAAAGCTACACACCTCTGCTCTGGCACAACTCTGACAACACTTTTATTATGAGAATCTTGGGTACACATCTCCTTAAATAGATCCAAAGAGTAAATTCTAAAGTTCAGATATAACTGAGGAGCCAAGAGTCATTTCAATTAGAATACTTAAAAGGAAAGTCTGAGAACAGTGAGGAAGGACTGACCATGTTGAAAAGACTAAGCACTAGTCCTTCTCATGTTAGAAAGCTTGGACAGAGAGAGCCCCCCTAACTAGTATTACATTATGTCTTTTTAAGTGCTGTAGTATAAAATATGAAAGACAATTTGTTTTGGAAGTATTTCAGTAGAAGTTTTCAGCTTAGTAAAGGTGTAGTTCCTGAGTTTGTGCCACTTGCTCTGTTAAATACTTTTGAGATCAATATAAGAAAGATATTAGCCTTTGAAGATACTTGTCCTGTAGAACTGCTGCTGGAAGGTGATACATCTGAAGGATACTGGTAATGAGAGATGTGATTAGCAGCCTAATACGTAAGGCAAACATCTGTTTGTGTATTAGCCTACCTATGATTTTTTAGAGATTTATCCTCATGATAAGGTTTTACAGACTTGTCTCATCAACTGTCAACAAAATGTTAGTAATGATGGTGTGGAACCTCTAATATTTGGGGAATTCGAGCATAGGATTCTGACCTTGATAGCTTGCATGCTGTTGTTGTTGCATTCTGTCTCTTCTGTGTTGTCAGGAAGTATTGCACCTAAAGTGTAAATATTTGTTACAGTCTGGGTTAGTTCGTGGTGCAGAGAGAGGTTGACAGAAACCTTTATTTTTCATTGAAAATCTTTTTTAATGTCTTTTATGAAAGTAGGCAGGTGAAATAAACCATAAATTCTGAACTTGGAACGCAAACCAATGCATCTGCCCAGAACAACAATATTGCTCAAGTGTCAAGGTTTAGGGTCAGGGCTGCCCACTAGACCTATAACAGATGCTCTCTGTTAACCCCTCGCCCTTCCTGGGGAAGAGAAGGGAAATAAGGGAGGAGGACTTATGGGCTAGAAGAGAAAATTAAAACAATATATATTAAATATATACAAATACCTACAAAACCAATATTGAACCCAACCCTCCTATTGGCAATTACGTCACCGTCACCACTGATGCTGTGGAGTAGGCGCTGGGGATGTCCCAGTCTGGACTCGGCAGCAAATGGGAAACAGCTTTAGGGTCTGGATTCTGGAACTAGATTAAGGGACACACAGATTGGGATTGAAGGTGGAATGGACAGAGTCCTCCTCAGACACCAGCCACTGAAGAAGAGTCTTGGCCCTTGTGATCTTTCAGCTTTGTACTGAATATGACATATATGGGATGGAATCTCTCGTTGGTCAGTTTGGGGTCACCTGTTCTGGCCTCTCCTCCCCACAAGTGTGACCTGTTACTTTCTGCACCCCCCAACATGGTACAGAAGGCTTAGCAGTGTCCTTGGCCTGCCCCCCAATCCTTGGCAGTAACTATAAACACCAAGCACTATCACTTGTAGAAGCAGACTGCAAAAATCTGCCATTAACTTCAGAAAGTGCAGTTAATTAGAAGAGACTGAGCTGAAAAGAAAATCACTGAACAGAATTAGTTCTGTTCTAAGTCAGACCAGGACCCTCATGTATTTCCAGCTGGCTGGATGAAGGTGAATGACTAGGGAAGAATGACAGCTCAAGTTGAGAAACGAGAGCCTTGGAGTGAGGAGCTATAATTCAGAGTACTCTCCCACAGTGCCATGTGTCTAAGCCCAAGGAAAGGTATTGAAAGTGGCCTTGAGGTAGCAAAGCTCTTCATACATCTCTTCTCTGCACATTAGAAAGCAGAACTTCATGTATTCTTGTAAATGAATGGAAATACCATCCACAGCTTTTTTTTCTTTCCTCTTTCATTTGATGCTGTCCATACATTTCCACTTTATTTGGTCCAGGAGACGTGAGGCTTTGTTACCAGACACCATTCCTTTTTCTGAACCACACTGAGCAGGTGAGCTCATTGACTGCATGGGAAATCAAAGCATGTTGTGACCTGCTGGTCAGGTCCACAGCAGTGCAGCACTTTAAACAGAGCTGCTGCATCATATGTGTGTTCAAAATGCAGCTTCTCAGAAGTGCACGAAGCCAAAGTTTGGCAGCTTCCCTTGACTTGAGGGGCAGATTATTGACTGTGGAAAATGTGAGGTGCTATTATTATTCTTATTGTGCTAGGAGAGATTTAAAAATAAGCTATTTTAATAGCTGTTTATTTTTTAGAGGCAGTTAAGAAAAAACTAGAGGCAGATTATCTAAAAAGGATTATTAACTCTCTGTTCTTACACTGGTCTATAAACCTAGTTAGTCACTAAACAAGAAACAGGTACAAAAATGGCTGAGGTGGGGAGTATTTCATTGGTATAATTCTCTATGATGTTGAAATGAAAAGGCAGCGAGAAGGGATTGCTTGAGAAAAATAACCTAAATGGAAAAGGTTGTTTGGTACCTAGCACTCTTGTTCCAGCCTTTCTTCTATCTGCCTCAGAATAGTTCCGTTAAAAAAACCACCCCAGCTTCTCTTTCTAAGGATTCTTACTTTTCATTCGTGGGATCAAGCCCACTTTTAACTTAACCTGGTTTTAGTCAGCCATATTTTCCAGAAATCTGATGATAAAGCTGACAAATCCAAAATCACATACCTGTCAATGCTGGCGACAGTGCCACGTTCACAATTCACCCTAACCCCCTTTGTTAAGCTTCACTACATTTTCCCTTTTGTACCATTCTGGCTCTAGATCAGTTTTGATTTGCAGGTGGTTTTCCAGCACAGGCAGGTGAGGTTGCTTCAAAATAAGAAGCTTTCCACATTGTTCAGGAATATAATTCTGTGGCATTGAGGTAACTTGGAAAAAGTTACACAATAAGTTCAGTGTAGCAACTGCAGCAAAGTATGGGCAAGGGTGGAAGTCCTGGGGCTGTGTTATGTTTCCATAGAGTTTAAATGACATGCAGCAGCCTTCCCTAATGATGTCATCAGCACCGTTGAGAGCTAACAAAGCAGAAGTTGCTGGCTGGCTCCTAGCAAGTGCGTCGTTCCTGCTGGGCTGAATCCCTGCGTCACTGGTGATGTGGGCAAGTGGAGTAAAGTGACAGTCATTGCTCAGCAGTGGAGGGTGCTGAGGCCCAGAGGTGCAGCATTTTACCAGTTGTGCGTGTGGTCTTCGTGGGCTGTAGAAGGATGTTTTATTCATACAGGAGTAAATCAAGTGACTTTTCTGTCACAGCCAGATGTACAAACTTGGATATATCTGCGTTACACCAGAGATGTGTTTGAAACACAAGAGGCATTTACTCGGTTTCGATACATGATTCATACGTATTGCAAAGAGGAGGAATACATATCTGGTTTAGTAGAGCATTTCTTTGGTAAAGGCACTTCTGCCCAAAGGTGAGTGACCTGAGCTGCACTTGCATGAAAGGAAATCAGAACAGAGCCTCATTTTATGGTTCTTTTCTCCATTTTGACAGGGCAGTTGATTACATAAGCATTCTTGGTGTTATAATCCCGTATAAAAATAACTGTCTCTCTACATTGTTTATAAAATAAGAGCTTTGGCTGTGAGAAGTACTACAGATTGTGGTAGAATAATATCTGGGAATATGTATATTGCATATAAAATGTTAGAAGAATCAACATCACTTTTTACTTGCTATTTATTAAATAGTTTCAGAGTGTGACTTGCTGCTAAAGCCCAAATTCTGCCAAGTACTCTGACATGGGTCAGTATGGGCTGGGGCTTCACCTGACCATGTGTGGCCTGGTGAAAGGCAGACTACAGGCCTAGTCCTGTTCTTGACTGGCCACAGTGGAATCCCTTTTACGAGATGTTTAAGCAAAATGGAACAAAACCTCTCAGAACAGTGTGTTATTTTTTTATATATTCAATCATGTCACACAAACTCAAGCACTATAACTTGGAGGTTAAAATGGCGTGGGCTGCTGTGACAAAGCCTAATGTTGCAGTCCAGAGTCCAACCACCCCTGGACAGGGGAAAAGTTGGGTCTTGCCTCTCGCTTCTGGGAATCCAAGTCTGATAAGGAGGTCAGCGTGGTGCTGGGGCTGTGATCAGTCTAACACCTCAGGGAGACATGTTTGCCTGAAATTTGCTGGGTGTGAAGGTCTTCACTTACTCCCAGGTAACCCACCCTCAGATGGTGTCATCTGAAAGATCTGATGACGTCAGTCAGAGGTTCTGAGCAAATGCATCTTCCCTAAAGCCAAGATTGATAAGTTACTTCTGGAGTCTTAGATCCAAGTGAAGAGTCACTGCTCCATGCAGCGTACTTGCAGCCGTGCCAACAGGCACCCTGCTCTGCAGGCCATTTTGCTTTATTTTCAGACAGAAGCTCCCTGCTGTGATACAGCAAGAGAAACGTTTGTGCAGCTTCAGTTTAGGGACTCTGACGAGTGAACTGCTGCCAGTCATTGTCCAGGCCTGATGGCTGGTGTCTGTCATAGCATCTTTAATTAACTAGTTCAGTGGGCTTCCTACAGCACAGGTAGCCTTATGTCTGCACGCTCCTGATTTGGCCCAAGATGTTCAGTTGACATGTAGTGACAATCTCATTTGCAACTTCATGGAAGTCACTGGAAGTCACTGGAATTGTGTAGGAATGTAATTTGTTGATGCTGTTATATCTTATTCCATCCTTTTTCTTATGGATTTCTACTTTGAAGGTGGTGTCTCAAAAGTGAGATGACACAGACATACTGCCTTGACTAATTCATTTTTAGAGCACATTTTTCCTTTAGAAAGACAGTTAGTATCCCTAGAAAGCTAATGGCATTGCAGAGGGAGCTAAGATGGAGCAGTAGGATGCCTGGACCCCGCTGTGGAGACTTCCAGAGCTTGTTTCCCTTCCTGCTTTACCTGCCTTACCTTCTCTGCCCTGGCCAGCAGTGCTGAACAGCGCCTGGGGTGCAGCGGAGAGAACCAGGGGGGTGGCATGACCGTGGATACCAGAGTCTCATGGTCTGAGCCAGCCTAGAGCAGAGGTGCTGCGGGAGGGTGGCAGTGCCGGTGCTGACCGGGTGCCACTCGTGCTCTCCCAGCCGTGATCGGTGGCTTGGCTTCCTGCAGGCGCTCTGCGGGCAGCTTCTGTCTCACAGGCACAGAGCCTTGCCATTTATTTACTCTCCCCGAGCGTTTCCCTTGCTGTGCTCATGTAACCAAGGGCATTGCATAATAACCTGGTCTTCAAAATGCATTTCTTGTAGCTTTTGCCATGTGAAAGAGGTCGAGCCAGCAATGCTGGCGGTGTCCAGAGCCAGAGCTGCTGGAAGATCTGGTTTCTTTGCCTTGGACAGGCAGCTTGTCAGTCTTCTCACCCCGTTTAATAATGGGAATTTTAGAAGTGTGCTCACACACTTTTGCAGCAACTGAGCGGATAAACCTGACAGTTTTCCAGCCAGAACTGATACTTCTGCTAGACTTTTGCGTTTGTTTTTATTAACAGTATGGGGCTGTAACCACAGTGCTGCAGCAGAGGTTTTTTTTTCTTTCAGGGAGTGACTTAAACAACAACAGACTTTATGCAATTTTCCAAAGAAATGTAAAATAACAAGAAGGATTTCAGTGCTAAGTGGTGCTTTGGGCTTTCTTTCAGATCTCAGGAACAGCTCTGTCAGTCAGGAGCAAATCTGCTAAAGCCAATGGAATTAGTTTGGTCTAAATAAGATTATAATTGGGCTTTTTTGTTTCTGCATTGCTCAAAAGTAAATCTCAGTAAATAACTTGAGGTCAAGTCTCTTCCTAGCTATGCCAGAACTATGCCAAAGTTAGGGGAAATTGCCCCAGATTCACACTGTCCAAAAATCTACAGTGAAAAAATGGTTAAATAAAGATGTTTCCTAGGTGGCCCTTTCAGAACTTGTCTTCTAAGTAATAACTGTTTCTTACTAAAAATACTGTTTTATTGGCTTCTTTGAATTCCTCAATGTCACTGCTGACGTTTCTTCCACTAAACTTTCACAAGGTTGGAAATTTAATTAGGTCTCCTCCCTGCAAAAAGACGGTGGGAACAATAATCCAGCTGAAGTACATCTGCAGACAGCACGGGCAAGAAACAGGAGGAGCTGGAAGCCGTTGTACAGCAGGAAACCTATGACACAGTTACTGTCATGGAAACATGGTGGGATGTCTCACAAGACTGGAGTGCTGCAATGGGTGACTATAAACTCTTCAGGAGGGACAGGCCAGGACAGTGGGGTGGTGGAGTAGCCCTGTGTGTTAGTGTTTTGATTGTCTAGAGCTTAATGATAATAACCATATAATTGAGTGTTTATGGGTAAGAAACAGGGGGAAGGCCAACAAGGCAGATATCATGGTGGGTGTCTTTTATAGACCACCCAACCAGGATCAAGAAGCAGATTAAATACTCTATAAGCAGCAGGGTGAAGTCTCACAATCACTGCCACTTGTTCTTGTGGAGGACTTCAACTTACCAGATGTCTGCTGGAAATACAATACAGTAGAGAGGAAACAGTCCAGAAGCTTCCTGGACGAACATTTGTCCAGGGAGGCTGGACATTCCTCAAGAGGGAAGTCTTTAAGGCACAGGGGCAATCTGTCCTGATGTGCTATAAGATGAACCACTGGGGAAGAAGACTGGCCTGGCTAAACAGAGACCGTTGGCTGGAACTCAGGAAAAAAGAGGAGAGTTTATGACCTTTGGAAGAAGGGGCAGGCAACTCATGAGGACTGCAAAGAAGCAGTGAAGCTATGCAGGAGAAAATTAGAAGGGCCAAAGCCCAGATAGAACTTAATCTATCTACTGACATGAAAGATGGTAAAAAAATGCATCTATAAATTGATTAACAACAAAAGGAGAACTAGAGAGAATCCTCATCCTTTATTGGAATGACCAAGGATGAGGAGGAGGCTGAGGTACTGAACGTCGTTTTTGCCTCAGTCTTTAATAGTAATACCAGTTGTTCTCCAGGTACACAGCCCCCTGAGCTGAAAGACAGGCATGAGGAGCAGAATGAAGTCCCCATAATCCAAGAGGAAATGGCCAGTGACCTGCTACATGGCTTAGACATACCCAAGTCTATGGGGTCAGATGGGATCCACCCAAGGGTACCAAGGGAGCTGGCAGAAATGGACACCAAGCCACTTTCCATCTTTTGTCAGTAGTCCTGGCTAACTGGGAAGGTTCTAGTTAACTGGAGGTTAGCAAATGTGACACCCATCTACAAGAAGGGCCAGAAGGAAGTTTCAGAGAACTACAGACCTGTCAGCCTGACCTCAGTGCCAGGGAAGGTTACGGCGCAGATCATCTTGAGTGTCATCGCATGTCACGTGCAGGACAACCAGGTGATCAGGCCCGGTCAACATGGGTTTATGAAAGGCGGGTCCCACTTGACTAATCTGATCTCCTGTGACTAGGTGACCCACTTAGTGGATGAGGGAAAGGCTGTCAATGTTGCCTACCTGGACTTTAGTAAAGCCTTTGACACAGTTTTTCAGAGCATTCTCCTGGAGAAACTGGCTACTCGTGGCTTGGATGGGCATATGCTTCAGTGGATAAAAAAGTGGCTGGATGATAAAAATAAACATAAACTGGCTCTCAAAGAGTTGTGGTGAATGGAGTTAAATCCAGTTGATGGCCAATCACAAGTGGTGTTCCTCAGGGCTCAATAAGTAAAGTAATAAATAAGTAAACTCACCCTCAGTAAGTTTGCAGACAACACCAAGTTAGGCAGGAGTGTTGCTCTGCTTCAGGGTAGAAAGGATCTACAGGGGCTTCTGGACAGGCTGGATCGATGGGCCGACACCAGTGGGCTGATGTTCAACAAGGCCAAGTGCTGAGTCCTGCACTTGGGCCACAACGACCCTATGCATTTAGGGACAGGGGTTAGTGGTGGACTTCGCAGTGCAGGTTAATGGTTGGACTTGGTGATCTCGGTCTCTTCCAACCAAATTGATTCTATGAGTCTATTTTACAGGCCAAGCACAGCTAACTCAGCTGATGTTCAAAGCTGTGAGGATGTGAGTTGGCACCAGACTGGGTGCCACCATGTGTCACCCGTTGTACGGCATTAGTGATGTAACGCAGAGCCTGTGGTGTGATGGCTTTTAAGTTGGAACCAACTGACACCCACCTGACTCTGAGAGAAAACAGAGCAAGATCACATCTCCCTTTCAAAACACAGCATTGGCATTTCCACAGTCATCCATGGAGTGCGCTTCATTTATCTTTACGTTGATGGTGGAGCCAAGAGAGAAAGCTAGATATGAAGTTCTCCAGTGTTCAGCAAGGTCTTGGTTCTGTGTTGTGGAACTGTAATTGAGATGCACTGCTCTGGTCCAGATCTGGATCTGAACTCCCTAAAAGCTTGGGGATATTTACTGGTTTGTTTTTGTTTTCCAACCCATGCAATTTTCTAGCTCTAATAAAATGAGTTCACTTTGGACTCAGTCTGTTAGTATACAGCCTATACCAGAATAGCTGCTACTATCTACACATAATCATAGATATTTCTACTAATAGCCCAAGCCTGACGTTCTGACTTTAATTAATCTGATTGTGTTTAATAATAAATTGCAGTAATGCTTTGGACATATTTTTTTAACTGGTGAAACTGCTAATCAGTTTTGCAAAACTGGCATTCAGTGGGCCAGGGGTTTACCTTGCTTGAAGGCAAGATTAATCCCTGGCTAAAAAGATGACTATATTTCTGGGATCATCAAATTAATCTTTTTTTCT
The DNA here is from genome assembly GCA_024336885.1 of Actenoides hombroni. Classification (NCBI taxonomy): domain Eukaryota; kingdom Metazoa; phylum Chordata; class Aves; order Coraciiformes; family Alcedinidae; genus Actenoides; species Actenoides hombroni. The sequence continues at coordinate 10,512,906 of WUAM01000395.1, forward strand.
TTTCTTTTTTTTACAGTGCAGTGAAGTATGCCATTACTGGTTTGGAAGGAATTGATTTATGGGAAACAGTTCATCTACCACGTGAAAACTAGTTTGGAGGTAGGTCTTCATTTATTTTGGCTTTCTGAAGTCTTTGAATTGATCACGACTGTATGCTAAAAGCACAGGCCTGGTAGCTAAACTGATGAACCCGTGGCCATTTATTGTAGCAGAAGTAGCAAAGTGTCTAAACCTGTCCATCCAGTTTTGGCTAGCTAGGAAGGGCTGAAAATAGGAAGCTGGTTCCCACTCTAGTTTCCCTGAGGACGGTGTGTGTTTTGGCTCCAGAGAAGGAAGGCAATAGACACAGAGCTTTTGGCGTGGTTCTGGGAGATGTCCCACTTCTCTCTTCCCTGATACTTTGTTAAACTTGCCCAAGGATGTTTCCTGGGACATAAAAGGGCTTCAAATCTGCCTCCGAGCACCGGCTTTCTGTAGAACCTTGTCCAGCATCTTTTCTGCTCTTGTGAGACAAGGCTCAGGCAGACGTGCAGGTCCCTGCAGGGCGTGTGGATGTGACCAGGGTGGAATGATGGTTTAGCATTCAGTGCCTTTGCTGAACTACCACTGATGCAACCTGCCACCACAAAACAAGCCTGACGTGAACTTTTCTTAAAGGATTGAGGAAAAAGGTTGGTCTCTGGCAATGAAAAGCTGTTTTTATTTTAGGTATCTCAATGTACGAGCGAGGAAAGTAATCTGATTAGCACATTTGCTAGAGAAATGGACCAATGGGAAGGTGAAAATATTAATAAGAGATAGAGTTGATTTATAGTCAAACTGGCCTTTAAATGTGCAGTATATGCTGTAAGAACATGCTTATATAACCTCTATTTCTATTCATAAAGGTTTATGTGGGTCTATATTGAATTATGCATTTAAAATTAATCCACTGAGGCAGCCCACTGAGATGCCACTTCTCATTTAGTAACTGCATTAAGGACTTTGTGCTTCATTTAGAAACTGTGAGAAGCTTGCTTTGTGCTGTGGAGAGGAACTGCCCTGCCAGATTCAGACTGGCTATTATAGGGGGGTTTAAGACAACAACCGTCTCTCTGTCTCTCTCTTTCTGAGTTACCAGTAAAACTCTGTTCTTGACTCGTGTGACCTGACTCATGCAGCTTGGCTGAACCTGACAAACCCAACCGACTTGTGTCGGATTCTTAGAAGAGATTAATGAAGATTTTCTTCAGGGGTTGGGAACAGCTGATGCTGCCTTTGCTGGGCTGTGGGGACCCAGAGTGAACGGATGCACACATTAGCTTTTTATACTAGAAGCTGTTATTCAAGTTGAATGAGTGTCTTGTTTGTGTGGCTTTCCAGTTCCTCAGACATTGCAAAAGGATCAGGAGTTCTTGTGGATGTTTACATGGATTTTGTTCTAAGAAATCCTAGGCTCTTAACTCTTCTTATCTGCGTTCTCCAAAGTGTAATTCTGCTTCTAAGAGGGCTGCAAAATGGTATTGTCAGGCTGTGTTGTGTCTGGGTTAAATAAAAGCGTACCAGTTCTGCATATCCCCACTGTGATGTTAAATAGAAATTGAGGTATCTGCATGGCCTATTTTAATTCCTCATGAAAAATGACTCATTTGGGGAATGATGGCTTTTATTGACTCTGGACAAACCTGTTGTCTTCCTATTCTGCTTTTGGTTGTTGCTGCTTTATTATGAAGATATTATGAAGCTATTGCTTTGAGACCTTAGGATGAAAAAATTGCTAAACACCTAGGAATTTCAGTTTGTATTTCTCATTCATATATTTCTCAGTCCATTGGACATCAGTGTGCCCTTGTGGCCAAGAAGGCCAATGGTGTCCTGGGGTGCACTAAGAAGAGTGTGGCCAGTAGACCAAGGGAGGTCATGCTTCCCCTCTATTCTGTCCTGGTGAGGCCACATCTGGAATACTGTCTCCAGTTCCAGGCTCCCCAGTTCAAGAGAAACAGGGAACTAATGGAGAGAGTCCAGCAGAGGGCAATGAAGATGACTGGGGGATCAGAGCATCCCTCTTACAAGGAAAGGTTGAGAGAGCTGGGAGAAGGCTGATAGGAGACCTTATCAATGTCTAGAAATATCTAAAGGGTGGGTGCAAGAAGGATGGAGTCAGACTCTTTTCAATGGTGCCCAGCAGCAGGACAAGGGGCAACAGGCACAAGCTGGAACACAGAAGGTTCCATCTAAATATGAGGAAAAACTTCTTTACTGTGAGGGTGACGAAGCCCTGGAACAGGCTGCCCAGAGGGGTTCTGGAGTCTCCTTCTCTGCAGAGATTCCAAACCTGCCTGGATGCAATCCCGTGTAATGTGCTCTAGGCAAACATGCTTTGGGAGGGGGGGGACAAGGGGGGATGTTGCAATAGGTGATCTCTAAAGGTTCCTTCCAACTTCAGCGATTCTGTGATTCTGTGAACTGTGCCCATGCTGCCAAAGTATTCAAGTGTCTTCTGAATATTTAGGAAGTTAATTTTGTAAATGCTGAAACTGAAGGTGTTTGCTCTCAAACATCTGTGTACCTTCTCTTCCATATTCCCCACCGCATCTGTCTCCCCTGTCCCTTGTGCCATCCACTCCCCATGGCAGCTCGTCCAGAGCCGCCTGGAAGCTCACCACTCACCACCACCTCTGTGCCTGTGTGCCTGCACCTTGGGTGACAGCCTGGCACGTTCAAATTTGAAGGGAGGTGGTAGAAATCTCAAAATAAGTTGATTAAAAATCAGTCACCTGGATCATCAGAGCTGATGGTCAGGCAGCAGCATCATATTCTAAGCGAGGCTTCCGTAGAAAAATGGGCTTAAAATATAAATAGTTGTAAGAAGAACATTCACTGATTTTTGCATTCTATCTCCATTTCCAGTCAGCAAACAGAACAACTTGTTTGGTTTGCTTCTTTATTTTTGAGAGAATTAACATGTGTGATTTACTAGAGGGAAGCTAAGTTGAAGAAAAGGATTTTTATGTAAGTACAGAAAGTGCTTAGTCCCTTGATCATTTTTATCTGCTAAGGGATTAAATTCTGTAGTCTAGATGCAGCTGCTATAAAAGTTCTGTCTCTTGCATGTGTGACTGTGCTGTATTAGATGAGAGTTCCACTGCTGCAGGGTGTCACGCAGCCAGTCCCAGAGAGGACTTTGCCTGTCAGGGCAGACACTTTAAATGAGATGCAGTTGGTAAGGTAAATAACATTTATATGTAATGACCTTATTTTAAAATAGTCTTGCCTTTACCAGATCTGTGGCAAAATGAAGGCTGGTGTCCTCAGAGTTATTCAGGTGACTCATTAATGTAATGGAGAACTGGATAGCTGGGTATTTGAGGATCTGATTCTGATTTGAGGATTAGAAATTAACATCTTGAGGAAAATATTATCAATGGTGAAAATAAATGAGAAACATCTTTAAGTGTCACCATTTTAAGGACCCCTTATAGGTTTATTTGTGTTTAGATTAAGGGTAAATAAAAGCAAAACTTTAAATGTTTGTTTTAATATGTGAAAAGCAACTGGTTGCATAACTGTCAAGTTATGAAACCTATATTTTTGTCGTCTGCATCCTGAACATCTGTGGCCTATATTTAATTGCAGTTTTCATCTTCAATTTGAAGAAACAATGTTTAGCCTGAAGACAAAAGTGATCTGTGTACTGAAATGAGCTGAATAGTGTGGTCGAGTCTCTAACAGAAAAGGCATTTTTATACATATTCTTACTTAGAATCTGTATTCCTTTGATAGTTTAAATACAGTTAAGAATACTCTGATGTTCTGAGCATTGTGAAAAATGGAAGTATTAAGATGTAGAGGGACTGTAACTCAAGAGGAACAGGTGCATAAGGGTAGAAATGTAGGGCCATATTGCGGTATCAATTTTTAAACAGAAATCCATACGGATTCCAGCAGGGAGTCATTCCAATGAAATATTGATGAAATGATATGATATGGCCCATGGGCAGGAAATAACGAAATGTGGAAAGTAAAGCAAGCCAGTACAAGTAGGGAAAAGAATATGAAATGCAGAACCAAGGGGAATGAGCAACCTCAAAAGTAATACTCCTGAATAATCTGGCAAATGATGGGGAAAGGAGGTTGTATGTAGAGTGGCAATGTGATAATCTCATCACCTTTCCCACAGCAGTGCACACTGCCAGATAGCTTCAGCCCAGATTTGCAGCCACAATCTATATTTTGCAGTTGGGCCAGATAATGGACCAGATGAGATTTCTCTTTCAGTCAACCTCCATTTTTTGACTTGTGATTCAAATCCAAATGCTAATCTGCATTTGTGACTCAGAAATCTTTAAGTGGAATTCTTATCACAGAGGAAAAAGATGGAGCCTTCATGTAGAAATAGAAAGGTGAGGTTTGAAGGATATTCATTACAGTCTTTTAAAATGCTGGCAGACAAAAACTTCTGAAATGTTTGCATTCTGTTGCTTCCACTTCATTGTAGCTGTTACATTCAGGGCCTCAATAGGCTTCTTAGCTTATGTCTGAGTTAGAAATTGAGGTGTCTGTAAGTGTACGCTGGTGAAAACAAAGCAAGTTAGGCAGTTTTAGGCTTAAAACAAATTACCTCGTTTGAAGTAAATCTTAGACAGAGTTCTCAGGTACAGTCTTGATGCGGTAAAACTACAGTTTGCTCCAAATACAATATAATTTACTGCCACAGAGGTAAGGAATTGTAAACCTCCAGCTTCTGCCTGCCTATCTCATGAAATAAATATGTGGTCTGTCTGTCTTCAGCTGTTCAGTAATGAAGGCCTGTTCATGGCCATGGCATTAAAGAATCTCATCAACTGGGAATCCCAGTTAACTGAATTTCCACTGAAGGTGGAAATATTTCCATCTCCTCTTGAAACCTAGCTTCTGCTAGTTTTCTGCCAGACACATATTAACTATTTTCTTTTGAGAGTTTCCTAACACACTGCCATTCATTTCCCCCACTGGATGCATAGATTAAAAACACAAAGAAGGAACCCTCCAAACGTACACCAATAATACAGATATCTTTATGCAGCCAGCAGTTCCCTTATTTAAAGAGAATGCTCTAAGAATTAAATGTCATAATTTTCTGAAACAGCGAGGACATTTAAAGAGCATCTGTGGATTAGTCTGAGTAAGTTTGTTCTGTAATTTGCTTGAAAAGAAAACAGACTCTTCTTAGGTATTGCAACAAATTGTTCCCAGCACTTCAGCTTAATACATGAAATGAAAATTCAGAGGAAGCAACACAGTATTGGATGAACCTGTTTCAGAACATTGGCTCAGGCCACAAAGCAAGTAATTAACAAGCTGAATGAAGCATTTAAGCCCACGCCTTATCATTTATGTAACTAACCTTTGAGTTTTGGACGCACTGGTATGCTGCAGTGAAGCCTACACAGTGTTTCTTTTATGTGTGTGTATTGAGCAAATGGGAAATGCATACCCTGCCATTTGTTTTTCACATTTTCAGCACTTATCAGAGTTCTCTGGCTGAGTGATCTTATATTGCAAAAATGTACGCCTCTTGGTCCTTTTTTCTGTAGTGCAGTATAAATCTAGAGGAGTCTCAGCCTGGTTATGTGTGTGGGGGGTTGTATTCTACTTTTAAGTGTGCTTTTGAGCTCATTTAAAGCATCATTAGTAGTGCTGGAAAAGCATTAATTGAATGCCACATTTCACCACAGAAGTGAACAACAAAAAGAGTGGCAGAGGATTCTCCCAGCTCCTCGTTTATGGAGGCAGCTTTCGCAAACAGCTTTGCAAACAAAACTGGAATGCTGTGAACCAACGAGGTCTGAAAGGACGTAGTTTCCATCCTTGTAGCACACATCTGGTTTTTCCATCCTGAGAAATGCTGGGCATGTTAGGAATACTGGGACTGCTGGCGACAACAGTAGCTTCCTATAGAGCAGCTGAGATTTAAGCGGAGTGTAACATCACCTCTGCACTCTCAGAATGAGTCATTTTGCTTATTAATTCTCTCACTTTCGTCTCTCCCTCCTGTTCTTTTATAACCAGACTTATTTGGAACTCTTGTAAGACAAACACCATTTCTCCTTGGCGGGAGGGAAATAAAATAGCATACTTAACATGGTTATATAACACACTGCTACGCATGCCTAAAATGAGGTCATTTTGATTAATATATTTATCTGGTGTGCAGCTGTAACAGGAGATGTAATTGTGATTAAGAGAACACTGGTTTATTTAGTCTCTTTGCAATAGTTTTCAGGTTTTGTAGCTAATATCCCCAAACTTGATGGGAGTTAGTTGTTAGTTAATGCCCTCATTTGCGCACTTGGGGCACGGTTCTAGCCCTCCAAACCTTGGAAAGTCTTCACAGCGTAGGAATACAACTTCCTTTCTCCCTTCTTTGTCAGAAGTTAGATAAGAATTCTGCAATAATTACATTCAGTAGAAGTAATCCGGTAAAATAGACATAGAAAAGAGAACAGAGGCAAACTGTGGAATTCCTCAAAGTTGAAGATGCTGCTGGATGATGGAGAAAGTAAAAAGATGAGTGATAAAGCCAGTTGCAGTGGGCCAGAAGAAAAAGCTGAGCAGCACGCTGCAAACAGCTCTGGTATCATCTATTGGAATGAGAGAACTGGTAGGATCTGCTTTTGGAATACAAGCAGATGTATTTTTCTTTGGGGATGTTGAACTGCCATTCTTCAAAGTTCTGACGCATCCGGTTCTATTTTGGTTTGATGACTCCCAACTAGACACGTTAGGCGGCTGCTGCTCAGAAGCCAGCATTTAAACACACTGTGTTTTTCTGTTCTACTCTTTCTGGCAAAAAGCTCGTTATTCAAGTGCTTGCTCTAACCTTTAGTTACCCTGATTGCATAACTGGAAAGCAGCATCCCACCATGCACTTCTGTGACCCAGTTGTGCCTTTCCAGTAGTGACTTTATGAGTTATGAAAGGTGTGTCTGCCAAATTGCTACAGAAACATTTACTCTACTGACCCTGATTTCCTAAATATTATATAGTCATCATTCACTAAGGAGTAAAAAACAATGTAAAAAGCATGTGAAAAGCCCCTCGTTCCGCTACGCTGAAAATCCTTCTGCATGCTCTTTAGCCTTGATAGTGCTTGGGCTTCTCATTGATAAAAAATACGTGTAGAAGCCACTTTTAAATCATTAATGCTTCAGTAATCTTTCAAAATGAATTTTAGATGGCACATTCAGTACTAATAGTCACAGTACAAATCATTGACTCATCCAAGGAAGAGCCTGAATAACAATTGCTTTGTGGAACTGACTTACAGTCTGGGTTGTGATGTTCGGTATTCCCATTTTCTAGCCTGTCTGCAGACTTGCTAAAATCCTTCCACATCATCGTGTCATCTCTTACCGTGTGTTCACCTGATAATAAAACCTCCGTGTGGATGAGACTGAATTTCTAATGTGTCACATAAAGCTATTTATCACTAGCATTACTTTTACAGAATCTTTCTGTAGCTCGTAGAAGACACAAAAAGGCATGTGCTCGATTTTCTTTTCCATCACATAATACAGCATAAGTCAGTTACATAAATAAAGTCACTTACATAAATAGCTTAATTCTCCTTTCATTTATGGCATTATAAATCAAGAGCAGAACTACTGAAACAAAAGATGTTACACTGGCATAAACCCGGTATTGACAGCATGTGCAGGCTTCCATTATATGGATTCTTTCAGCCAGTAATTTTTCTGCCTTAACAACTTGAAAGCCATCCTCCAGCCATCGTAAGCTGTTAACTGTTCAGACTGTGGCAGCTGAAGGCTGTGGTCTTCACAGCAAATCTTGCTCTTTATGTCAGTGCTGTTTCTCAGGTAGCCTCTGTATGTTAATTTTTGGTATCAATACACAATTTATCTGGTTAGTATTTCTAGTGAAGAAGGTCTGATGATGTTCAATCTGGGGAAGAGGAGGCTGAGGGGAGACCTTATTGCTCTGTACAAATACCTGAAAGGAGGTTGTAGGGAGAGCAGGGTTGGTCTCTTCTCACAGGTGACAGGACAAGGGAAAATGGCCTCAAGTTGTGCCAGGGCAAGTTTAGATTGGATATCAGGACAAATTTCTTTACAGAAAGGGTTGTTAAGCACTGGAATAGGCTCCCCAGGGAAGTGGTTGAGTCACCATCCCTGAATGTGTTTAAAAATCATTTGGATGTGGTGCTCAGGGACATGGTTCAGCAGTGAGTTGTTAGAGACAGGGTAGTAGGGTTAGGTTGGGGTTGGACTCGATGATCTTGAAGGTCTTTTCCAACCTGAGCAATTCTGTGATGTTACTGTTTACCTGTAAACAAGACTTAATCTGTTCTTCTGTCATGTAGTTTTTGGAGAACTTGGGATTACTGACTGCTGATAAAAATTGGTTTGAAAATTAGAAATATATTATAAAACCCCAAGCCCTGCAATAGTTTCATCTTGCAGTTTCTGTTCTCCCTTCATCTGTACATGTGGCCAAGAGGATGCTAGATAGCATACCTTACACTGTTATTGACTGTCAGCAGTATGGAGTAATGACCAGTCAATCCACAACTGCTACAGCAGAGCCTAAGTAATTGTTAAATTAAGAAGTCAGCTACATCTTTGGAAGATAAAAACATTGCCATACACACCGTGAACCACAGCACATTAAGAAATGTTCCAGGCATCTCATTCACATTAAAGAAACAAAATAAAACTCAAACCCAGAACGTTTTACAGCTGAATGACAAAATTCACAGAGCTGGGGCAGGTAACAGCCAGGAGCTAGTGTGGGACATGCCCTTCCCTTTGCTCAGCATGGCTCAAGTCCTGATCCCAGTGCCAGCCAAATCAGTGCAAGTTCCTGTGTCAGGGAACTACAGTGGGAAGCAAAGGCTGACTGGAATAAGTAGTTTCCCTTGAACTGCTTTACATGAGAGAGATCATTAGCAGTTTTGGATGAACATTTTAATATGAAGCATTATGTAAGTGTAGATGCCTTTAGAATGTTTCAAATATAATTTGAATAAATCTGTTATAAAATGTATCTGTTATAAAATGAGGACACAGTGGGCAAGTAGTTGGGAAATAGTTTGCTATCCTATATTTGGTTTAAATTTTCTCTGCTTTATACTGTATCTAACCTCTTTTTTATAACCATTCTTTAGTCTTTCAAAACTAAAATCATGACTTAAAAAGAATAGTTTAAATCAACACGTTCCCAAGAAAAGCTTCAGTTTTGACTATTTACTATTTCCTGGTGGAAGAGTCCTTCAACCTCTACTCAGATGCAAATGTATTTTGTTAGAGAAAACAGCAGTCTTGACATAATTAGTTGTTGGCTTATCATATACAGTCTTAGCCTGTGCCCTGGATTCTAAAATAAATACAGAGCCTGAACAAGCTTACATAAGAGACCAGCAAGCCAATCTCTGATACCAGAGGTGCTTGGGAGTTCGGCAGCAACTCACAAGCATGCTACATCTTGCTTAAAGGACAAGGCAAAAGGAGCAGCCCCATACATCTGTAACTTGTAAAAATTTGGGCAACCCTTACAGATTTTTAATAGAATAAGTTATGAAGTCACTCCTCTCAGTGTTAGGTTTATGAATAAAACTAGTCTCTAGCTTTTTCTATCAAGTTAAGGACTTTGAAAATCTTACAGAACTTCTTATTAAGGGGTCTTCAATGTTTTCAACAGTCTTTTCGTTGCCTCAGACACAGCTTAAAATAGGGCTAGGATTCATTCTTGCCCAAGACAGTAAATGAAAAGGTATCCTGGTTATAGTTTTAAATTACAGAAATCTGCAAAGCAAACAGTAACACATGAGAGATACCAAAGCCCCGAGAAGCACATGGGATGCTCTAAGCCAGGCCCCTTCAGTTCCCATTATTCTTACTTTACTACAGCAAGGAGAGAAAGACAAACAAAACAAAGAAAAAAAACACCTAACAAACAAACAAAACCCTAACAAACAAAAAAAAACAACAAAAAAACCCCACCCCAAAACTAACAACCAAAAAACCCAAAACAAAAAAACAAACAAAAAAAAACCCCAACAAAAAACCACACACACACAAAAACCCCCAACCAAACAAAAAAAACCCCAGCAAAATGAAAAACCAGCACCAAAACACAATACTTGACATCTTTACAAGCCCTGAGGTGGTGATCATTTCTGTGGTTTGGTTCCTTCAGATCAAGTGTTGTTGTGTGACTGCAGGTTCTAGGATTTGTTCTTCATTCCTTTATTTAAAACACCTGAAACAGCAGCTCACTTGTAATATTTGTTCACCTCCGTAGTTCTTTGTTATGCAAACCAAAGAGTAAAGAACACAAAAATTTTAATTAGCAAACAACTCTCCACACAGACGCTGTTGGTACAACATAGTTATAAGTACATCTACAAACACATACAGGTTCTTTGGACTATGATTTTTCTTTTAAAATATATTTTATATGACAATGTGAACAAATCTGGAAAAAACAAATTACTTCAACCTTACATAGAGGTAGCTGAACAGTACTCTGCTCAGTGATATGAGAGTATGAGTTTCATTTCAAGTTCGTTACAGTGCACAAAAGGATGTTTTACAAACAAATGGAATATACAAGTCCACAAAACTTTTTATTTAAAATGGCTTGATATATATATATTTCTGGCACTCTTGTAACCACATAGCTTGATGGAATTAAATTGGACAAGTATACGGTACCAAATTAAGACATCTTACACAGATAGTCTTTTGTTCCTCATTTGTGTACTTCTCCCGTTCCTCACCAGAGAATTATAGAAGCTATTACATTGTTTTTGCTACACCTCTGCTCTGTAAACCTTTGTTCTGCAAATTGAATGTAAAGATTTAAAGGTGCATATGTTTATATTTATAAAATATATGGCTATGACTATTAAAAAGCTCAAGAATGGCAATAACAGAATACAGGCACTTCTATGTGAGGGTTACTTTAGACCTTATGAAACTCCAACGTTAGTAAGCACTTCACATGATACCTGGATGAGTAAGTCAATGTAATAGTTCAGGTTTTTATTATCCATTTTAATCCTGTCTAAGCAGATTAGTTTCTTGTACCCAGACAATATTTATTTAGCAAAGTGTTTCAAAAAGCGACTTTGCTGAAACCTACCATTTTTCTGTAACTATAAGACTTTCAGTGATTTACTGGGCTCTGGAACAAACCCCATATCCTAAACTATGTGCTGCACCAGTCACAAGTTAGGTTGTGAAGCCAACAAATTAAATGAGAACTAAGCAGGGGTTGAATTCATCTGATACAGGACTCGGGGGAATGGAGAGCACTACCTTAAGTGCATATAGTTCTGTTGGGTTTTTATGCACAAAACCCCTGTAGTTAATTGATACTTTTTTTTTAAATAAGAATTTGTGAACATGTTCTCTATTCCTAAACACCACATTTAAATAACTCCTGTCTGTCATTAATTTAAACACCAGTAAAACTTCAGCACCAAGTAGAAATCATTAAGAGGAAAAATTTTTCACAATGAGAACAATCTCCCCAGGGAAGTGGTGGATTCTCCAACAACGGACACTTCTAAAATTCAACTGGACGTGGCCCTGGGCCATCTTGTCCGGACTGGGCTTTTGCCAACAAAAGTTGGGCCAGATGATCCTTGAGGTCCCTTCCAACCTGGGATTCTACTATTCTATGAAAAGACCATCTAAACCAGAAGTTAATTTTGTAAAGCTCTTTCTCTACAGCACAGATTAAGCCAGACCTGCTACATCCAAATCCACATTTATTTATTTTTTTTTAGACTAAAATAATCTTTGGATTAAGAAATCCATGGTTCAGGTGTTCTGTTAGTAAGGAGTCATACAGGACAGGCCAAGCAATAGATCAGCCATTCAGTATGACAGCTGGCATTGCTTATTGCTACAAGGTAATGGACACTTTAATTCAAAAGAAATAGGAACTTTTACAGCTTAACACTAGAATGTCACTGAAGACTTAGCATGATAATGGCTTATTACACCATTTTATCATTTCAGTATTAAAACTACTGAGCTACTTTCCACAACAGAGTTCACTGTCAGGTTTTGTGGGTTTTCTTGATTATTCCAGTCCTGTCTCAGGTTTACTTTCAACCATATCAGGCTAGCTAAGTTACCAGCTATTTTCACAGAAACATATCCCCTGAAGTTATTGCTAGACAAAGGAGTATGCAAGACAAAGCAAAGTTTGAGTGTCATAAGTCTGTCTATATATGGGAATGAAATATTAGTGTTACTCCCTGCAGAAAACTTCTGACTTTTTAATTAGAAACCATATATTATATTATGTACAGGGATTTGGAAAAGTGATACAGCCAGGCTGTTATTTATTTTAGTGTATTTTTTTAAATACTTCATTTACAGGGGGAAAAAAAAAAAGGGAGATTTCAAGTTAACAAAATCATATCTTACAAATGCAAGACTAAAACTTTCAAGAAGTCTCCAGGAGATGTTTGGGTGATACTGCCCAGGAGACTGGCACTCAGAGTCTGATCTATTCTTGGTTCCTTCTCTACCCCATTACAGAAGATTTGCTTTTTATATTTCCTCCACCTTCCTCTCCCCCCTCTTTTTTTTTTTTTTTAAAGGGGGACTGATCACATTTCCTTGGAACTACAAAAAAAATAAATATATATAATCTATTTTAGTAATCCTAACTCTTAGGTCTAGGGTCCACAGAAGCTGATGACTTAAAACTACCAAGAAGCCGACGCATTACTTCTGCCCTCACAACAAAGATTAATCAATACTTCTGGCCACACAGCAAACGCATGTCTGAGTCATGATTTTTAACAGATGAGTAAGGCTGGTTATGGGACTGGATCTGATGTCTAGAAAAATGAGAAATTTAAATGAAAATGCGCCAATTAGTATTTTATCTGATCAATGCTGTTTCTATAATTAAAGTGAAGGTATTTTTAAGTCTGTTCAGCTGTTTATTCACGCCTGTAATAAATGTCACATTTACATCCTTGTACTGATTAATACAATTGGAAAAAAAAAATCAGCAGTACTGTGGCATAACTAGAAGATTTTTTTAGTTTTGAAACCTCATTATGGAAACTTTACCATCTCAACTCCCTGAAGGCCAAGGCTACTCCTTGTCTAGCGTTTTCTGGACGGGTTTGCGTTCTCCAGCAAATCTGTTTCTCCATTTTTATTTTTTTTTTGTCTTTCTATTGGAATTTGCAGACCATAGCCATCAATCCAGGCTGTGTGGCAATAGAGCAGTCCCAGGCAGAACTGCACGTGTGCAGGTGAACTTTCTTGATGTGGTTGATTGGTTGTGCATATGCCGATCGCCCGT
>WUAM01000395.1:10526322-10544444 GCA_024336885.1 Actenoides hombroni
GTATACAGAGGGCTACACTTCCAAAGGAAAAAATCTTAGGAGTTCAAAACTGAAAGAAGTTAAAAGGTACAGGAGTGAGATGCACTGGGTGTTCATGATACAGGGCATGTACACGACTCTCTGCTTAGGAAATTCTGGCAGCTTTACTCAAGGCTAATAGAAAAGACAATACTCAGTTTTAAAACAACAAAAAAGTAAAATCGAGGATTCCTTCCATGCCAATTTCTAAATCAAAAAAAATAGGCAGAATGAGTATGTGGAAGATGTAGCATGCAGGAGAAAAGAACATCAGTGAGAAAACTATTTAAAATAGACATTTAAGGTCCTTTTCTCACAGATAAGAGTAACAAAGTGACAGCTTTTTTCCATGGGAGTAATATGGGCCCCTTACGTTATGCAATAATACATAATGGTTTAAGGAAGAATTGCATTTAACGCAGCTTCACTTCCAGACAAGTAGAAATCACTTTGTTACTGACTTATGAAGACAAATATCGCGGCAGGTGTCAGCCACCATACACTTGTTATTGTTCAGAACAAGTATGTGTGTCTATACATTGTTTACAGAGAAGGATGTGAAGTACCACCCATGGAAGAAGTGCAGCCATCTAGCAGTACGGAAATAAGTTGTGGCATTTCTTGAGCAGCTCGATGCAAACACAGGATACATACTCCATTTGCATCACAACACTGAAACACCTTTGTCTTCCATTTGTTTCTTTGGTACCCTTATGGAAGAGTTCTATAGAATTTAACAAGAAGGGGAACAAAGGTAGATTTATGGAAACTTAACAGCATGGAAATTACTTTTAACTAGTCAGTATTTCTGATGAGATGATGATGGAAAAAAATACACAGATAATTGACATTAAATTCTACTGCATTTTTTCATAAAGGCATGGAATGGCAAAGAGTGCTCTTCTGGGTAAAAATAACAAAGAAATTTGCAGCATTCCATAACATTCTCAAGTGAATCTATTTTCTGCCACTAAAACCAGAAAAAAAACCCCAATATCTTACAATAAAAGGCCTAGTTCTGCTCACATTGAAATCAGTGAAAGTCAGAGTCAGATGGAAGCAAGATCAGTCCCAGAAAGTGGTACACTGAAAGCAATAAAAGCAGCAAAACAAGTACATGAACTGTTGATTTGAAAAAAAAAAAAATCAAACCCAAGATACTTCCTATTTTCATTTCTGTCCTATTTTTACCTGCTTTAATGCTAGAAGTAATCACACTAAAATTCACTTGTTTTCCTTGGAAGTTAACTATTATTAGCAACACTACCCAATCTCTTAAGAGAAATGCAGTGGCTGGGTAGAGATTTGAAGCTAACAGAAAGCTGAAGAATGGGGTGAAATAAATAGCATTTATTACAACATATTCCTTCTCATGTGACACAAACTGCCCTCTGAGCCCTACAGTTCAAATTAGCTTCCCCCTCCCCATCCCATGAACACACTCCAAAGCCAAATCCCACCAAACATTAAAAGAACTGGTCTTAACAGCAACAAGAGTTGACAGGAAAAAAAAAGTTACAAATCTATGTAGTAACCTACAATGAAGTGATACCAGTACTTCCAGTTTTCTGTAGGAAAAGCCACTTTTCATATAATGTGGCTCTTTCTTTGCAGATGTGTGTAGCCATTATCCATTCTTGCAGGAGTTCAGATATCAATTCAACTCAAAGTTATTCTCTTGTGTGAAAAATTAGGGGATAGATCCTTCTGTCACCACTATGGCCAAATGCCACTGACATCCAACTGATCCCTACTTGTATTTACCCAAGCACTTAAACACTCATGCTTCAGGTTAAGCATGTGCTTGACTGTTTTGCAGTATCAGGAAACCTAGTCACAAGCATAGGATCAAGCTCCAACAACTGACAGTCTGTGTATTCAAAGACTTCGTGGCAGGCTGTTTCAGGGTGGGGGGGAATCCTTCTTAGGCTACAGTAGAACTGGGGATAAGTAGAAAAACATTCAAAGTATTTCAACACAAATATCTGAAAAATTATCAAAGCAGTTAGTTGTACACTGCTAGAATCATCATTTTGCCCCCAGTCATAAATACAGGGTAAAAACACTATAAATAGAGCAGCTCACTTTCCTTTAGAGAATGAACACATAAATAATATACATTTTGAAACAAAAAAATCATAGTGCAAAAATAAATTATCAAACGGAAGTTGTGAACATTATTTTACACAATTCTATATAAAACCTGAACCATTTGGAATAAAAGTCTTTGCAGTTCACTGAAATAATGCATTAACATTATTATTCCTGCTTCACATTAAACTGCACAGTTTATCCTTTATCCACTAAAAAATAAAAATAATTAAAAAAAACCCTTAAGCTTTTTAAAAGGTTTATGGCAAACAAGATCACTTTTTGTTCTATCACATTTGTTATTAATTTAGCAGTGCAGTGATTGAGTAATCATCTCAGAGTTCCAGATGGAAACTATTGAAGTATCCATAAACATCCCTTGCTCTTTATAACTCATTTTCTTTGAAATTCAGGCTTTAAACATCCTGACACTCAAATCCGTAAGACATTATTGCAGTTAGATGAAGTTACAAGATACAGTCTACAGTCAAGTACTGTGGGAGACTTCCCAGCTCTCCTCCTCACCATCACCGTGATCTTGTACGAGACATGAATGTAAGGACACGTCTGATGCCATTCAAGCGGTCTTTGAGGGATTTCATGGCAAGGAAAGGGAGCTGAGCTCTGTTCTCAAGTGGAAGCACAGCTAGGACCCACCAGCACCAGGCTGGCCCATTGGGGTTAGCCTGCAGTATAAAGGGAGGGGGAAAAAAAAGCCTGAAGTTAGAATACTTATAGATGATAAGGTCTTGTTTTTGAAGATTTAACTTTGGAAAGAGGATTTTGATAGCAGTCTAGCAAGCAGGTCATCTCACTGCCAACCTAATGGCTTGTGATTACAGGTTGGCTTGAAACAAATTACAGCCAAGTTGCACCTTTCCCAAAAATAGGATGCTGAAAGTAGAAGCAAGATGCGTTTCTATTCCGAGCGACATTTTATAGGTTGGGCCTTCTGGATTTATTTTTAAAAATATGTATTTTGTTCCCATGTTATTACTGACCCAGTTCTTTGAGATTCCTACCTCTCTTCTTCATATTTCACAACACTGCTTTGCATTTCGTTTGTTATATTCTGTTCCTTTAGGCTCCCTACCATTTGCAGTCCTTGCACAAGAGTACCAATTTTCCCCTTGTCTATTTTCTCTCAGTCGTTTATTTGGGGAAGTAGAGTAGGCAAAAAGGCATTCAAGTCTCCTGGGATTAATATAGTTGGTTAAGTAGTCTCGGGAAGTTACTGACATTAAATAGGAGCTTTTTGTTCACAACTGTGCTACCACTGGTGTATGGCAACTCAAGATACTTAGCTTATGCAGGGTAAATGAAAAGTATCATATTTTCATCTTAAAACACAATGCCTCCCCCAGCTTATCGGATATCCCCTGCTATTTCTGTCTCTAAATGTTACATAAGCCACGGAGTCTGGATACCTGGGGGTCAGGATCCTTAGCTGGCATGGGACCAAAATGGCTGAGAATTCGACTTTTGAGCGCTTGCTTGAGGGAGTTAAACCATGTATATGCTTGATCATAGACAGAATCATGGAGAACAAGTAATTCAGCATACTCTTGTCCTTGCACCTGAAACGAGCAATGAGATGGGAAAGGTTACCATTAGCTCAGTCTGCATGTTGAGGAAGGCACAACATTGGTAGGATTTTCTGGGGTGGGTAAGCATAAGGGAAAGGAAAAGAAAGAAGAGCATGCCAAGGGAGTTCTAGGGTAAATCTTGGAAGTTA
Organism: Actenoides hombroni; assembly: GCA_024336885.1. Taxonomy (NCBI): domain Eukaryota; kingdom Metazoa; phylum Chordata; class Aves; order Coraciiformes; family Alcedinidae; genus Actenoides; species Actenoides hombroni. The sequence goes on from WUAM01000395.1 coordinate 10,530,167, forward strand.
GTTTGCTGTACCTTATTCTGCTCCCCAGCCCCCACACTGCCCCTCAAATCCTTCACTTTCTTACCCTATATTCTAAGCCCAAAGATACCTGTTTGCAGAACAAGCACTTTCTGGATTGCTGTATGAAACAAACCTTTACATAAACATCATACATCATAGAGGAGATTATGCAAAGCTTTCTCCTTTTTTTTTTTTTAAATCTATTAGCAGCTCCTCAGAGTAGACATTTTATCTTCCCATTGCATACCAAAAGCTCATACATCACCCAGAATACTTTGCCTACATAGATATAAAAAAAAGTAAGCATTAATGTAAATAATTTTGAATGTGTCATGGACCCAATCCTGCTCCTTCTTACCCAAGGAGAGCTTTCCAGTTAACTTCCATGTAACTAGAGGCAGGTTCCACCCCACCCCCTTTAATAAACTGCAGTTATTTGGTCTAGAAGAGTGGTAAAATCTCATCCTGGATTCACTTAGTTTTGTCTTGTGCTGAAAACCCCCAGGAAACACTCTTCAGTATATGAGCAGTGCATGTGCACAATTGTGGTAAACATCCTATGCTTCCCACCTTTAACTGGAAGCATTTAGTAAATACCATACATTTGTGTAACTAAAACCAAACAGAAGAACTCCCTGAGAATGTATGTGCTTAGAATTTCACCCGAGTACAGTTTAAATGAAATATTTCTAAGTTTACCTTCTGATCCTCAATGTACTCGATGTCAGCTGTATTGTAGCCATCGCGCTGGCTGTGCTCTATCACCTTAAATCTCCTCTTGCCGATGCTGTCTACGACAGAGCGACCATCAGCAAAGAATTCAACGTTTCTTATCTCCAGAATGCAGCCATAATCTGCAAACCTATTGAAATCAGAACAAAAGCAAGTAAACAAGTCTTATTCTCTCCACCCTTAGCTGCGCAGAGCCACCATACAGCCAGTCCCTCTACCACAAAGGTATTTACCAGTGTCAGCTCGTTTCTATTGTTCCCAGTACAGACCTGCTGTAGTTCAGATTATTCCACAATTGTTTTCAAAACTATCAGGAAGATTCAGGCTGTCTAATCTGATTAACACAAACTGCATGTTTTGGAATACAGGGAACATCTTATGAAAGTTACACAGCTGAAAAGCACATTTTCTCCATAATCCTTGTATGTTCTGTCAAACTGTACAGCACAACAAGTGCAATTCAGAATATTAGAATTACGGAAGGACAATGAAATCTGTAAAGGAAAAGGTTTTCTCCACAATTTCAGCAGATTTTATTTTGTAGGTGTGTCTTTTTGTGCTCATCGTGCTTTTTATGGTGTATACATAGCCTGTAGGTATGTCCCATAAAAAGAAAGGAGGAAAGCTAAATGCAGAAATAGACATTAAGGTCAAAATTACCTAAGACTGACTGCAAATGGTTGAGTGCAAATGCTCAGCCTTTATGAAGGTTCTGTCGTACCTCTGCAGCCTCCACTATATTCAGAACAGTGATGTTATAAATATATCCCAGTAGCTTTGCTATTCTTTTCATAATTTAAAAAACTAGACCCACTTTATTGCCATTTGATTTCTTGTGTCAAAGTGTTGAACAAATTTCAAAACATTAGAAAACAAGACTTTTTCCTGTATTACAAGAGGTCTGCAGCTCAGCTTTGTAAAATACACACAAGCTACGTGTCTTCCTTGAAAAATGGGCAGTCATATCAGTCAGAATCCAGGCACCCAAGAGAGAAACTTCAGTCTTTTCAATGTCTTTAACCAGCAGGATTAGGCAGAAACTTTCTCTACTGGAAAACTATCCTGTATTACAGCCATGGACCTTTCTGCACCTCTCCAAAGAGACTTGCTTCAGACTAAGTGAGGTACATCACATGGACCCAGCACTCACCCCTTTACAGGGTCACTGATACACATCCCAAACTGCTTGGTGCCAGTCTCCATGCACCTTCGGATCATCAGGCGATAACAGGGCTCAAAGATGTGCAAAGGGCAGGGGACTGTAGGATAAGCCATTGTGCAGACAAATATAGGAACATTCTTATTTAGGCTGTTAAAAAAAGAAAGGACAAATCAGATGTGACATCTTACCAACCTATTGATAAGTTCTAAAATATATTTTATGCAACAACATGTTATTTAAAACTATCATATCTTTAAACAGAAATTACAGCATCTTTAGAATAAAATTTTTAATGGAGCAAGTAAAAAAGTAATTTTATTTCCCCTCCTAATTGACTGGATATTTTGAAAAGTGATCTACCACTTACTAGCAGAAGAATTTTTAGTTATGCCTTCTCATTTTGCTAGTGAGAGCATTAATGCATCTCCATTATTGCTTTTATTTACTTTATTTTCCTTAATCTCATTTCTTCCCTACCCAGTACATTGCAACCCCCAGCCTGAGAGACTGCTTCCACCTATTGTCTCACTCTCTGGCTTTCACAGAGGGACACTGAAAGCAACTACATTGCTTTATACTTTGTTTACAAAGCGATCTTCTGGATTTCTTCTGCTTCTGTTAATTGTTTAGCACAGTGTCCAGTTTTTATGCTAACTCAAAGCACAATTTCACCTGGACCCTATTCTCTTTGAAATCACATGATACCAAGAAAGAAGCTTGTTTGTCAGCATCTTCCCTTGTGTCCCACAGCAGCAGGAGCTATTTCATCAGCTAACAGCAGGAATATTATGACTGAATTTTACATAAATAGATGACATACTTGGAAAGCTCTGCTATTTCCTCTTCATAAATCTTTCTTCTTTCAGTGAGTTCCTCTGGAAGATACCTGGCTATTAACTCCTCCATTAGTACTGTTTTACAGTATTTCCTCATAGCCAAGCACTGCAGTAAAAACACACACAAGCAGTTACAGATAACGTCGAGCATTTCACATTTATGGTGCCTGTGCACAAGGTAGTCATGTGTTATTTCCATTTTCTTATGTCTATAGCAAATCAAAACGATCTTTTAAGCTTGCACTGCCACTGAAGAGTTGTTTATTCCCTATGTTATGGGCATTACCTTGGGAAATTGGGAGAAGTAAAAAAAACATCACCTACAGATTTTTTTAAATACAGGTCTGGCCCTAAGGCTTTAACAGAGGAGACCATCCATCATTTCTAACTCCCAAGTGCATTTTAAAAGTCACATTCTTCTTAACTTAGGTAATATTTGAGTTGGGAAATACCAAAGGCTTCTGATGGTGCTACTTGATCCTATCCTGTACCCCTGCATTTATGCTGAGAAAATTGAAGCATCATTACCTCTGACAGCCCTTCCTTGCACAGGGGACATTTTGGGTTGTGATCCAGGCATCTCTCAAGACATTTGAGACAGAAGGTGTGTCCACAAGGTGTAGTGACAGGTTCATAGAAGAGCCTGGATCAGAAAATCAAAAAAACAAACCCAACAATATCGTGTACCAAAGTGAAAGACAAAGATACTACAAAAGAAATCTGCATTCATTCACTAAGTTAACTACTGACTACTCCAGGGATAAAGTCGTTCAAGGAACAACTTTTCATTTCTTCAACCAACTTCTGTGTTTATTCAGCTTACAGATCTTATTGCCACTTCACGTGAAAGGCAGCGCATGATGACTCTGGTATCAGTGAATGTGACAGAATATTGCTCAACTTCCAACAAGCCAGGATCTAATATTCCCCTGTGTGAGTGATAAGTAGAAGCAGAATTTGGACCATCTGACTTTTCCTAATGAAACTGAGCAATACTTGCACTATTATTACTGTGGAAGTCACGTGGTTACTTGTATGTGTAGAGCTAAGCACAAAATAGCTATTTGCAGTAATAGCCCATATAAACGGTTGCAATAAACCATTATTGCCAACTCTAATGTGGATTTGGAAAGCAGTTTTGCTGGAACAGGCAGTTTTTAACCTTCAAATGACTGCTTTTCTGGAAAAAGAGTGACATTGGGTTCATGTTGCATCTAGAAAGATATTTAAATATATAAGTCCAGGTGTTCAAAGTATCATTGTATCTAATCTTTACCCATTTTCAAGTACCTCTGTGACACTCCTTTTCATGTAAGGGTCTTGGTTTTTTTTTACTTAATATGATTACATGATATTGCAAAGTGGTGTTTCCTTTTCAGTAAGTACCTTAGGGAGATGTAAATAATATGGAAGTTTTGTTGGTTTGCTTTATGCTTTTGGTTTTGTTGTTTTTGTTTTTTAATAGAAACATTCAAAACTAGAAATTAAGTTGGCATATGCTCTATTTTACAACATACTATCTAAGCATTTTCAGTCTCAAATACTGGTCTAATTATAATTTAAGTGAATTAGTAAGTTTACCTTAAAATATTACAGTTTATCAAAACAGTACACTAAGTTCTGTTATACACGTGGAAACTATAAATATGCAAAGCCACATTTATTAGCATCTTTAACAAGGCAAGTGTATTTAAGAACATAATTGGCTCTTAAGATTGCCATAGCCAATTTATTAGGTGTCATAAATATTGACATTTAAGGAACTGAACACAAAGTATCTCAAACACCACACCTATCTTATTGCAACTGCACTATATAGTTGAAAACCCTTGTTGATTGTTTCACAAGCAGAACCCTCACTGCACCAAGGCTACCTTACTGCTTTGAACTGTGTAAAATACTGAATACTACAGTGTGTTTCAGTAAGCACTGGTTTGCATATGTAATTATTTAGTAGTGACTTACTTGATCTGAAATGTTAGCACAGAGACAAGAAATTCCTGTTAAAAATGAATGATTCTGCTGTAGCTCTCACAAAAGCCAGCAATAGCTTTTTCCTGACTACCCTAAGGGGACCTGGACCAAGGCTCGTGACTTGCAGAAGGAAACACTGTAAACCAAGATTTCTCATTACATCATTTTGAGCTATTGTAACAGCAGAAAACCTTCACTCCTGCTGAGTAATGCTCCCTCATTTCTCACCAGTATGTTGCTTTTTATATTACTTTTTATTCTCTGCTTGCTACCCAAGCAAATGTAGATCAATAACATTTTGGCCACTCCAGACAAACAGGTTAATAACAGCTCTTGCAGTTAATTGTGAACAGGTCAGTAGGTTACTAGGTAATTAGTCCAAAGTATCTCGGGATCCAAATCCCTAAAATACTTCTGAAGAACACAGCAGGAAATAATTATAATCAATCTGCACTAATAGCAAGGAAAAGATCCTGTGACAGCTTCCCTCAGCCTTCATTGTGGCAGCAATGTTACAAGGCTAAAAGCCTGTATTTGTGATTGCAATTACAAAATCAGCATCACCATCCTCTAGACTGTAAGGGCATCAGCAACCCTTCAGCCAACTCCTTTACAAATGTGTTGTAGTCTGGCTGTTTCTGATTTAACGTAGAGGATGAGGAAGTAGGGCTAATTCATTTTATTAAAAAACATCTGAAAACCACATTGTGGACATAATGATCATAAACATTCAGACTCATTAAAACCAGCTAAGACTATTTGTGTGGCTTTCTGTTAGAGGAAAGTTTTGCTCTTAGCAGTATCAAATGTTTTGACAGCTGTATAAACTTTTGGAGCATGTTTCAGCTGTAGGCAGACAGAGGGAGAGGGGGCAGATCTGATATATTCCAAGCAGAAGCAAATCAAAACAACACAGCAGTTGTTCCCCCAAAGGTTTCGGTTTGTCTGAAATAAATTGAAGCCTCCCCTCCTGCATATCAACAGCAAAACCAAACAAATACAGATTTCTCAAAGCACAGGCCTTCAGAAATAAGTAACAAAGAGGCTATAGGCTATTTAAGAATTTAAAATATAGTGCAAAACTAACCCCAACATGCATTATGGATACATCAGTGGAGTTAAAAAGCCCAACCTAAGCAGCACTCACTGCACAGGTCAAGACCCCTGAGAAACACCTTCCCAGTGTTTTCTTCTAAGTCAGTAACAAAAATCCACGTGTATACTTGCCAAAGTTAAATGTTTTATTTCTTGTTTGTTTGGTTCTTGTTCTTTTTTTGTTTGTTTTGTTTTTACAAAGCATGTAGTAAAGTAGATGTAGTTGAAAACTCCTACTGGTTTTATCCAGGGATTGCTGTCCCCAGGTTGTTTAATGGCAGAAAGAGATCATCAAGCACATGGAGTGATGGTCTTAGTAAATGAAGGAGCACATCTCTTAGGCAGTAGAGGAAAAACATGCTCCTGTTTGCTTGAGATCTGCCTGCTGCAATAGCAGCAAAGCAGTACTTTTACATGCAAATTTGGAATATTCATTGAACATAGACTCTTTAGCTATTTCGTGCATTACGTAACATCATACAGAGCTCTACAAATTCCAAAGGACAAACTGTGATGTTGTGCACTATGTGTGTCAGCGGGTGGGCCTGTGTAAGTGGTGAGAGGAAATCATCTTTCAGATACCTTCACTAACGTGTAACCCTCATGTGACCTTAGGTACCCTTTCCCAAACAATCACTAGCCTAGAGCATATGAAAAAGTTTCTGTTCAATAGTGCCCAGAACCAAAAGGTCTAGAAATGCATCCCTGGAGTAACAATTCTAATAACAACTAATTTCAAGGGAGAAGGAAAAGTAAGTACTAAGTAAGCTAGAAAGTCTCTAGGTTATAAAAGGGAAAGGGGTACAGCTTAGAAGCTAAAGACATCTATGAGAAAAAAATGTATACCTCATACACAGTGAGCAGTCCAAATCTGATGGATCCACAAATTCAAATGGAATATGTTGTCCAGTACTATTTCCCTTAGTATCGACTGCATCTATCAAATAATTATAACAAAAAAACATATTATAATATAGTTGAACAGAATGATGTGAACACAATGGTATTCCATGTATCTACAAGCAGCATCTGATATTTAAATGTGTATTGTATATACTTGCAAGTTACTGAACCATTAAACATCATTACAGTAATTTCTAGGCAAAGCATCAAGTTCAGCCTTGGCACAAATCAGCATATGTCCCCTTAATTTTGGTGACATTATACCCACTTACAGAAGGTTAATTGTTAATGCAAGGCTAAATTCCATGTCAAAACATTTTTTATTAGTGTGAGAAGTCTAAAGCAAGACAAATTCTTCTGTCATACCATTGTAAATACATCCCACAGTATGAAAACAAAGTCAGATAACACAAACAACAGAATCTGTGCTTTTAAACAATTTTTTTTTTAATTGATCCAAAAAGCACTAAGATTCCTGTGCTGGCAGGGGAGTTGGACTCGATTTCCAGAGGTCCCTTCCAACCTCTACCATTCTATGATTCTGTGCACAACATTGATGTTCCTTAGGAGATTCAGAGCTCTGCTGATAAACACTTGACCCAACCTTCTTAGCCTCCTATTTAGGCTAGTTTTTTTTGATGTTTGGTGTCCCCCCCCCCCCCCCCCCCTTTTAAAATGCACTAGGAAGATTCCACATCATGCCCTGATTAGACTAAAGTGAAAATATAAAAGCCAAAGTGTACATTGGACCCTCTTTAAGTATTATAAAATTAAAATTTTCACCGATTGCATGCCATGGAAGTTATCCTGTGCATAATTAAACACACCTTTCTTCATCAGTTTGCAGGGTACCTCAGCATTTCGCATCTCCTCTGGGCAGCACTTCCTTTTCAGGAGGCTGCACTTCTCAGAAATTAGAAGGGTAGACTCTGGCATGGAGGCAAGTTTGTTCTCCTCCTCTGAGCAGTCCTTTTTGCTCTCCGTAATTTGTACAGATTTCCTCAAACTACCAGAAGTAGTTACATTTGGTTCCTCTTGGATGGGAAACCCCTTTTTCTGTTCCACATTCACCTGTGTGAATAGACAATTGACATTAGACTGATCTTCCAACAACGCAGTAAGGAACAAACCCCAAAGCTGTCACAAGTCTTTAACATTATGGGGTCACCAGGAAGCACCTTGTAGGTCAATAAGCAACAGTTTGAGAATTGCTGTGGGAGGGCCTGATTTTAGCTGGGGGGGAGGTGGGGGTGGAAGGGCCAGCAAACTCTTCCCCCACCCCAACCAGCCCTGCCATGGTACTGAACATTTTCAGCCTTTATATGTGTCTTTATAGCTTGGTCACAAAACTTGATTCAGGCAGAAATGTGGCTAGATCTGAGGTTAAATATATTATCATCACTGAACCTATGGAAAAATGCATACTGTTTACATTATAATGATGGTATCAACCATCAAAACAAACAAAATAGTGCGAGTTTATTTGAAGGAAGCGATATAAACACACAATCTTAACAGAGAAAATGCACAGAGCTTCCTTTAGCAAGACAGATTTCTTTCACAGAGGATAAAATGATCAGTCTTTACCCCACTGTGGCCACAGAACAGGCTGTGAGCAGCCATTAGGCAGGACATCACCTATCAGCTTGTCACATCAACCCCCCAGATGAACCTGAAAGCAGATACTGTGGCTTGTGATCAGGAGCTGCGGTGATGTGTAACATGCAGAAAGAGGAGTGAACTGTCCCTCAAATGACTTCATGAAAGGGTCATTAAAAAAGGATTCTTGTCAGAATATGCTAATAGCCTTTCTGGAAGGCAGTGCCACTGATTGTTCTTAGCAGTCTCAAAATGGCTGCTCAAAACTTAACATTTTTGTTTGTAAGGACTCGTGAAGTTTTCTCCTACATACACAGTACATGCAAAACTTATCCTCAAAGTTCAGGTTTCAGTGAAGCAAAAGTGGTCCTTACAAACCCATCAGTGTAAACCTCTGCAGCCATTTCCAAAACTAGGGCTGTGAAACAAAACTTAGAGTAGCTAATCCATCTGTCTGTGGCTCTACCATAATCTCTAAGCAGTGTATGGAATCTGAATGCAGGATGTCACTGACATCATCAGTTACAGTTCAGGCTAAAACCCTAGATTTTAGCATTTCACAGCTTTTGAGGGTTTCTCAATCCAATCTTCAGAAGCCTCTCCCACTACCAGCTACTTGGAAGAGCTAAAGACAGTTACAGGAATAGAACCTGCTAAACTCTGGCATAAAATTTATCAGAACAACGAAAGACTTCTATTAAAGAAGTCAGATAAAGAGACTTCATTAAATCAACCTTGGTTTGTATCTTATGAAACCAAATAAAAGTCTAAGAAAATGTATCCTCCTATCTCCCAGAGGTGAAAAGGAGGGAAGGCTTCCCAATGTGAACACAAAACACACAACAAATTAAGAACCACACATCAGACTTGATCTTTACCTTGAGCAACCTTTGTAGGTTATGGCTGGTGCCTCCAGATCCCACTGAATTTAGGAGATTCCCCTTTAATCTAGAGTGATGTGACAACAGCTGCAGGATATCGGGTAAGTGTTCCTGAGCATTTCCCGGGATGAGTGAAAACAAACTAAGTAGAAGCTGTGATACAAAACAGAATACTTCACTGCTTAGATCCTTCCTCGCAACCGCTAAATGAAAAAGCAAGTAAGGGCATAGCTGAAAGAAGCATCCTTGATTTCATTAAAATCATTTTAAGAGCCCTTTAGACTAGAGTAAGAACAAAAAGTGCAAGAGCTATTGCAATATAGGCCAAACAGACAGCAAGAGACACTTTCAGAGTTAAATAAGCCCATAAAGTTATTAACCATTCTCTGCCATGTGACGCACATGCCTTTGTCCTCTTTATTCTAGAGTTCAGAGCTCACCAGAAATTACTAACATCTTTCTTGAATAGGTTTTCTGCTGTGCATCAGAAGCTTTCACTAGAGTTTACCAGTTCAGAAAGCACCCATCTCACAGGCTCAATCCAAGTTCTGTTAAGTTGATGTCTCCGACATTGTGAACTGTAGCTATTTCTAATTAATGTGAGAATACATAAAACCCCGTAGGCAGTAGATAAATGCTGTTTCTTTGTTTCCTACCAGAAAATAAGTGAATCTGTTTCAAGTAGCAGCTTGTAGCCACTTGTATGGCATAGCTTATCAGATGTTTATTTAAGGAAAGAAACAGAGCTGAACAGAAGATTCACACTTCAAAACCTCATTTCAGCATACTACTGAGGTGATCTGGCTGATGCCCGAGAAAGTCACATGACAGCTAGGGTTTCTTTTTAAAGCCAAAAAGGATTCCACGGGATCACACTGTGTCAGAACTAACATAGGCAGACAGTTAATACAAGCAGAACATCACAGCTGCACCCGAAGAATTTGGTAAAACATATGTCATTGTTATGCAAACAGCCTTGGAAATGACCCAGTAGAATATTGCATCACGGATGAACTCTGTGTCTGATGAGTGCACAAGTAATTCTTTCAGTTGTAACAAGCCCAGTTTTCCTCAGAACCCCACTACTACTCAAATTAGGTGTCTTGGATAAGGCTATCTGGCCTCAGAATTTAGAAGCGTAGCTGTTTGTTCCTGCTCTTTTTCCTCTAGTGCACAGGATGTCTCCCAGCATGACTGTAAGAACAAATCATGACTCAATGACAGTGAAAGACTGCATGGAAACATCTGGGGGAAAAGAAACAACCAAACAAAAACCTCCAAGTATCAGTGACCAAAAAACCTCATAGGAGATGGAAATCTCAACCATCTACAAAATGAGCTAAAACTTGATTTCACTACAGCCATCCAGGTTATACTCTTTCAGTTACCTTCATGATAAGTGTTTTACTGTAAGAATTCTACTGTGCTGTTAGAAAGCCTTGTGTATTACAGCACACAAACCCTGAACTTCCCATCCCACCAGTGATGGAGAAGAGCATTTTGTATTCAGATACAGTGATACAAAAGAAAATTCAGTACAAGAAAGGTAGAACTATTACATTTTTATTACCATGAGCTGTCACTGCCACACTGAGCCTTTTAGCTATGACAACAACAACAAAGGTCAAACGTCAAGACACCGATTCACAGGAAATCAAAGCTTTGAGGGGTGTGCAAAACAGGGCAGTCTTCACAAAAGCCCTTTAAGAATCCACACGCCACAACTCAGGCTTCTACTGAGAAAAGCCTCAGTGCAGAACCATTTTGTCGCTTATTTAGCATCAATTATTAGCAACCTTTAAAAACTATTTTTAACAGCTCTTCTTTTGTTGACCGCTTCCTTTCACGCCTCCCTCACACCCCGCTACTCTGCGCAGCGCGACTGGAAGGGAGCTGCTGCTCCCAAGTGGAGTTTGACGGGTGCTGCGTTCCGCCAGTCAATGCCCTGCCACAACATGCAGTGGCAACTCCCCCTCTCCTGCACTCTGTCACTGGGCATGCAGCACCAAGCTAGGAAACGGGTTACAAGTTTGACTACTGAGCATCACAATAGTCAGGGGGTGGCAGTCATCATTAACAACTCAGTTTTAGTTCGAATTTGCTGCTGCTAACACCACGAGTAACTTGTTTCCACGTAGCGCCTGCTGAGTAGCTGGGTTTGCTGCCTCCTTCTCTTCAAGTAAGAAATACACATAACTCGAGTTTGAGCAACAGTCTGGATGTGTCTTCATCCAGCTCTTTCCAGTAATGAGAAAGGGCAAAAGAGAAGAAAAATTCTTATCCTCCTTTATAAAAGGCCACTGAAAACACTAAAGCAGCGCCAGAGGATTTAGAGAGCTCACCTTTTGTGCCTCAGACTTGGCCGTCTTGTTCCCAGTATCTAGAGCAAGGCAGAATAGAAACTCTCTTAAAGCTTCTTCTGTTTTCCCCAGATTAGCTAATGCTTGTCCTTTCCTTAGGTGACCCTGCAACGAAACACATCCGTAGTTGCAGCTTTTGTTCTCTTGTCATGAGAATATGCAATAAAACCAGTATGAAATTACAACAGCTCTTTACAGAGAGGAGGAGGTTAGGCAAGGAGAACCACTACAACCATCTCTTGTACCTAGACAACACCAGTGGCTGAGCTTTTAGCCACAGTGGTCCTGAAAACTCCTCCAGGCAGAAACCAGGATGCTCTCTAACTCAAGCAAGAATGATTCTCACAGCACCTGAGCCCAGCTGATCTTGGAGAAGGCTACTTCCTAAAATAGACAGTACAACCTTATAGAATGATAAAAGCACAGCACTCAATTTTTAGAGTTCATGAACTTGAGATTCATCCGGGTCAAAGACAACAGCCTTAGCCCATCCTCCAGGATTATCACTCTCTTCCTTCACCCCGGGAAGCTCAAGAATATCATAGGTAAACATCTGTAAGTCACAGAAGTCCAAGGAGTTACAGGACTTAAAGCCTCCCTCAGATTCAGCTGTCTGAGCATTCTAAGGGTTTTCTACCTGGGGTGGTATCAAGGTTTTAAAACAAGACGCAGCTGGGATCAGAACTTACTTTCAACCAGTATGGCTGCAGTCTGCATGCTGTTTCTGCATCATGCAACGCATCTTCACAAGCTTTCAAAGTAGAGTTAATCTGGGACCGGTTGCTGTAGAGTAAGTGGTCATTTGGAGCTGCAGGAAATAGAAAAAGTGGTTGATTTAAGTAAATAAAAAATTAGTTGCATAAGCTGGTTTTTTTTGTTTGTTTGTTTGTTTTGTTTGTTTATTAAACACATGGTGCTTTTGAGGATGAACTCAAAAAAATATATATTTTTTTAAAAAAAACTATGTACTCAGTGAAATCTGGAAACTTTTTAGGGCAACTCTAGACAAAACGTCAACTACATATTCTATACCTGCAGGGAGCATTGCATAAATAAATGCTGAGACGCTCACGCAATAGATTACCAGCTCTGACTGGGGTCAGATGGTTGGCAGAAGCGCACAGGAGCCGTTTAGGGCGGCCGGAGCAATGCCGTCGTGCTGGAGGGAGGAGTTTCAGAATTTTTAGCATCAAAAAGTTTTTTTTTTAAAGATGGCACATCAGGACCTTTCCGTGCCGTAGCTCAGCACAAGCGGCAAGTGCGAGAAGCGGGGATCGCTCCGGCAGCGCGGGTGAAGCGATCTCCTCGGAACGCGCGCTGCGTGTCGCGGCACCAAGACACGCGGTGTGTGTCTGGGTGACGGCTGCACGCTTCGGGCGGAACGCTCTCTCCTCGAAACGAAACTCTTACGAGTAACGCCCTGCAGCGTTAGCTGCTGTTCCTCAGGCTAGACCGAAACGACCGCAGCCGAAGTTTTCCGTGCGCAGCCCTTGCAGGGATGGGCCGAGGGGAGCCCGGCCCGGAGCCCCGCACACGCGTCCCCGCCGTCCCCTTCTCGCCCCGCGGCGCTCGCCAGGGACACGCCGCGCCCAGCGAGCCCGCCCGCCGGGAACCCTCGGCGGGGAGCGGCGGGATGCCCTGGGCGAGGCTGCCCGCTGCCTCCGGGCTCCGCCGGTTACACAACGGCGGCGGCCGGGAGGGAGCCCGACCGGACCGCAGGCTCCGGCTTACGCAACCGCTTGCTCTCCTGACCCAGTTTCCCCGTGGACCGAAGAGCCCCTACCCCTCCCTGGGGCTCCCCCCCCCCGGGCTCCCCCGCCACCCGCCGGGGCCGCGGCCCGGGCGGCTGCCGCCCGCCATGGGGAGCCGGCGGCAGACGGGAGCGCGGCCCCGGCCAAGCCCAGGGGCTCGACGGGGCGAGACGCGCAGGAGCGGCCGCTCCGAGCCCCGGCCGGGGGCATCTCGGCTGCTCCCAGCGCCGCTCCCGGAGCGGTGGCCGGCGAGGAGCGCGTTCGGGGGGCGGGCGTCGGGGAGGGGGAGCGTTACCTAGGCTGACCGCTTCGTTGTACTTCTGCAGGGCGGCTTGTAGCTTCTTCTCCTTGTACAAGAGGTTCCCTTCGTGCCTGAGCTGCGAAGCCTTCACTTGGCAGGGGAACCACTTGGCCAGCAGGTTGCTGAGGATGACATTGACCCGCAGGAGCTGCCCGGCCGCCGCGCTGCTCTCTTCCTTGCACAGGACGCAGCGGGACTCGGCCGCCCGGTCCCTCTCCAGGCACTTTTTGCAGAACGTGTGTCCGCAAGGCAAGGAAACGGGCTCGAAGAGGAAGCCCTGGCATTTGCGGCACCCGAAGACGTCCCATTCGCGGGGCTGCGGGGGGCCGCTCCCGGCGGCGGGCAGCCCCTCTTTGATCCGGACGCTCTGCGCCAGGCACTCCACCAGCTTCTCCAGCTGCTCCGCCCGCAGCTGCTGGTGGCGGGACGCCAGCTGGTAGAGCGGGAGGGCTTCGTGCAGCCGCCCGCCGTAAGCGAGCGCGTCGGCCCGCCGGAGCAGCACCTGCCACTCGGGCCCCAGGCCGCCGCCCGACAGCTCCAAGTTCTGCGCCTGCAGAGCGCCGGCCGCCAGCTGCAGCACCAGCTGGGGCTCCGGGCGCTGCTGCGGCGGCGGCGGCAGGTGGGAGCCCATGGCGGCTCGGCGGGCAGCGCCTCTAGCAGGGCGGGCGGCGCGGGGCGCCGGGG
>WUAM01000395.1:10544460-10556577 GCA_024336885.1 Actenoides hombroni
CCGCCCCGGAACGATCTTGCCAGACCGAGAGGTTTGCGACGCATCCCACAGTGGTCGGCCTGCCCTCCGCTCTCTACCCCCGGTCCCCCCTACAACCAGGAGCGCCCCGCGCCGCCGCCGCTTATATAAAGGCGGGCACGTGACGCCGGGCGGCGCCGCTCATTGGGCAGCGCCCGCAGGTTGTTACAAAACCAGGCGGTTTTGTAACGCGGCGGCCGCGGCCCCGGCCCGCCGAGGGGCCCGGCCTCGCCCCGGCGGCTGGAGCCCTAGCCCCGGTGCCGCGAAGTTCAGCGGGCGGGAAGCCGGTGCTGTCCCCTTGAGGGGGGCCCGCGGCGGGTCCGCCCTGTCAGTGGTGGGCAGGCCGGGCCGGGCCCCGCCGCTCTGAGAGTCCCGCCGGGCGCGGGAGCGGCCCCGCCCGCCGCCGCCGCTTCGGTCTAGCTCCGGTAGGTCTCCCGCAAAGCCGACAGCGGCTGGTATTCGCCTTGCTCCCTAGCAGCCCGGCCCGGGCGCCGGTGGGTTCGGAGCACCAAATAAAGGCGCCCAGCTGGGATCCGTTCCCTACGGGGCAGCCCGATTACACGGTACTTAAAAGCCACGTTCGAGCCGCTGGTCCGCAGGGACACCGCGGTGAGAAACTGAAGTTGTTCCTGGGTTTGGTGTTTTGGTACCTGCGGAAGGGCAGGAGAAGCAGCAGAAGCGTCTGGACTCCCCAGTTCATAGCGTCTGTGCCCGTAGCGGGTGCTGGGGGCGAGCCCTGCCTCGGGTTTGCACGGGCAGGACAACAGGAGAGGTAACCTGCAGGCTTAGCGGGACTTTCGTACGACCTTGTGTCTAGAGGATGCTGGAGAAAGTTTAGATGAAGTGAAAAAATTTAAAGCAACTTAGATTCTCCATCCGCTTATAATAACATATACTTTAATTAATGACAAGGGCAGGTTTTGTGATGTGTGTGTCTACATAAACAGGCTTCTATACGATACAAAATACCCGGGAATAGGCTTGTCCAGAAAGTCACACATACACCCGGAAACAGATGCCAGCTATCAGACCCCAGTGGTTTTTGATTCCTATGATGCTAAAACATTTTGCACCTGTCTAAAATTTGCCACGCGTCTCTAGGGCTCTTGAATCTCTAAAGAAAAAAAAAAAAAAGGTTCAACATCTAAGCATTGTTCCCAGGCTAGTCCTTTAATTAGACAAAGCAGGTTAATTGAATAACTGCTGGACTCGGTAATTCTTTTTGCCATCGCTTAAGTCAGACAATAATCCAAAGTACAGCACAGCCTGCCATCCGATGATTCAAAGAAAGATACAACAACTTGAAGGACTTAAAATTTCAGTCAAGCGACGGTTCGGAACAATTAGAAGGAATTGGTATTTGTGCTCACGAGAGTGGGGTTTTCCCAGCAGACTCAAGCTTGCTGATGCTCGCTTGTTTTCCAAACTTCCACTCAAGAAAAACTCATGCTATAAAAGAACACAAACCCTTCAGAAGAATTAAAAAAAAAAAAAAAGGGGGGTGTGAAAAACCTGCTTTCTTGTAGCCTTGAGATCGACAGTTGTCTCTATTGCAAAACTATAGTCTCGGCAACCCCTCAGCGTGTTATTTTATAACCATTGTCCTGAAAACCACTATGAGTCAAAGCCTATTCAAGCGAGGGAAAGTGACATAACCACTGGTTACCAGTAGCAATGCAGTGACAATCTCTCCATCAGGGATACGCCACCGGTATTTACATAGTTACATAGCAGGCACTTAAAGCGATAAGTCATGGTATAAAGGGAGGGGTTTTTAGCAGTGCCTGAATTCCAGATAGGGGATGGAAAGAGATTGTCGTAGAAAATGTAATTGGCGTTTGTGCTCCGAAAGGAGCTGCCGTGGTTTCTGTTTACAGCCTACGAGGGCATCCGCGGGGCTGCCCGACAGTCCCACCGCTCGCCACGGAAAGGAGGCGCAAAAAACCACTGGGAAACGTACTGGGAATTCTCTCTGCACCAGCAGGGACGTGGCTAAAACATTGCAAGAGAAAAGGGCAGCTCTGCTTGCGAGCTACTCCCACGGCGAAAGCTGTGTGCGTGGAAGGTTCGGAACACAGACCTTTAGCCAAAGCTGGAAAGCAGTTAAGACCTTCTCGTGTGTGGCCTGTGAGCAACAACTCTGTGAGTTCTTAGGGGACACTTAACCGGCTGCCTCTGTTAGTTCCTGGCGTGTGTGGTGTTTGGTAAATGTTGGTACTTTGTGGGGTGTGACAGGTACAGAGCGAGCCGTGCAGCCACTAACAGCAAAATATTTTAAAGCCAAGATACTAATTTACTGTTGGCTAGAAGTCAAACAACTACAAAATATTTGATTCTGGCATCGGGCTCGGCTCTGCAAAGGCTGTTTTAGCAGAAACAGCTGTGTAAATTGAATGTACATACTCAGTCTAGATATGCTGGGGTGTTTTTATGTAACACATCCAGAAAGCGTGTTTTCATACATATATTCATGGATTTGGAGCAGCGGTGGGTCATGAGGTGTACTTGATTAGAAAGCAAAAAAGAAAAAGGGAAAAAGCAAAGCAAAAAAAGAACCCTACCAGCCCC
Organism: Actenoides hombroni; assembly: GCA_024336885.1. Classification (NCBI taxonomy): domain Eukaryota; kingdom Metazoa; phylum Chordata; class Aves; order Coraciiformes; family Alcedinidae; genus Actenoides; species Actenoides hombroni. The sequence continues at coordinate 10,547,047 of WUAM01000395.1, forward strand.
CTATCTACCTCCATTGTTCATGAGATCAAGAACGGCTTTGTCCTTCACTTAAACAGAAGTTAAAGCTAGAAGGTGACTCACTCTGCAAAAGCACGTCTCCCTTGTAGGATTTTTCTACAAAGGGAGTTTTAATTTCTTCCTTTTAATGACAATGAGCACAATACTGATCTTCTTCCAGCAGTTAATGGCTGGCATCACAGGCAGTGTGAGAGCATGACTACATTATTCAATCTTCTGCTGGAGCTATAATCCGCATCACACTCTGAGACCACAAAACCAACCAACAAACCTGTTTCCTTCCCCTCTCGAACACGACGAGCCCAACTGTGAAATTCCAACCTACTAATGCTCTGCTGGAAGTAGGGATATGCAAAGTCCCATCACATATACAGCCGCAGATGGCTTTTTGTTTTCCAGTGCTCTGCACACGCTGTCATAGTCCATAGGCGAGAACAGATTTGGACTGATGGCCCAGGCAGTTGGAGCCAATTAAAAAAAACCCCAAATCAAACCCAAAAGAGGGATGGATGTCTGACCCTTGGGTCAGGAAGCTGCGCTAACTTACGGCTAGAGACCAGGAAGTGAAGACGTGCGAGTTCTTCTGTGTGATTTTGCCACTGAATCTCTGAATGACTCCTGGCAACTATCTTGAAGTCTCCTTTTGCCTTCTGCCTACTGTGACTTACTTGTGCACCCACTGAGCATCCCTGCTATTACACATACATGATTTACACTGAAAAACAAGTTTGAGTTCTATTTTAAATATGTTTTGACACATGAATCTTGAAAGAAAAGGCATAATGTTCCATGTACTGTAAAGAAATGAAAGAAAGGGCGTAATGGAGAAATTTATGGTTATATGTCATGGTTAGAAGATCACTAGAATGAAGCCATTCACAAATACATTATCCAGTTTCAGTAATCACATGGCATCATCAAATAGAGAAATCAACTGGATCACTGAGGTTGGTTTTTCAGGGAAAACTTCCAATAGAGCCCGCAAAAGGTCCTTGTTACCTATTGGTCTGTGAAACCAGTAAGAAAAAACCCAGTACCCTTCCCACGCAAACCTCCTACCTTCCTAACTGATGACTGACTAGTGATCAGCTTGACAAGGCCTCGGGACCGGCAAAGTGAGCAGCCCATTCCAGTTGTATCTGTCAGCACGTGATACAGAAAGGGGGATTCACAGCACATCTTTGAAGTGTAACCAAAGCTAGAGTGAGCTGGGTAAAATCATTTCTATTCAGACATACCCAGGTTCTTCGAAGGTTACTTTTGCTCTCTATTAGAATGAAAGGGCTACTGTCAGATATTCAGTGGAATTCAAATTCCAGAGCATTTTAATTGTGAAGTATGAAGGCGTTTCAATGTTGAACAAATATTTAACACGTAATTCACCAGGAAGTTCTGAGAAACCCAATAATCATTTGAAGGCTTGTGTTTTATCACACTGAGAAACTACCCACTAGCCATTTTGGTGACATTCGTTGTTTTCCTGGAAAGCTAATCTGTCAGAAGGAAGGTCCAAATTAACTCTTCTTTTAATTACAGAGGAATGACAATCCCACATGTTTTAAGTACTCCTCTGCGTGCACAGTAAACCTCTGTTTGCAGTAAACTTCTGCTTAATGTGCAGCAAGACAAATGAGACTAAGAGATCCATCACCCTTGGAGAGAGCATGAGGAGAACAGTCGGGAAGCCTTTCCATTTCTGGAGAATGTGGGCAGTTGCCATCACAGGAGAACAACTGAATGAATATATTCTGTCTAGAAGGCAAAGTTGCTTATGGATTCTTCTGCTCTGACCAGTAAAAAGTACTTTGCAAATGTCTTGAGCAGTCATTTTACTCCTATCCAGTGTTCGGTTTGTCTGAAAAGACTCTGCTGATGGTCTCAGTTGAGATACCTCTCCAGTTTAAAACCGTGTAAACATTCAGAAGGGAAAGGTTATAACAAGGAATGTAAAGTTGTATGTTTTGTTTCACAGCTTGTGATAATGTCATTCCAGAAAGAAGATGAACAAGCTTCACAAAGTAAAACCACAAATAAAACATCACATTAATGCAGTCTACAGGCTCCTTGAAGTTAAAGGAGCTAATTCCTCTTTATATGCTTTGGTGCAACCTGAACACGGTAGTTAAGGTGCATATGGCTCAAACCTGGAAGTTATTGATGAGTAGCCTACAAAGCAAATGGAACATTCTGGTTTTGAGCAGTTTGAAATCATGGCTGATAGGTTTATTTGACACTACAGGACACATGCTTGCATAAGTTTTAAAAGCTTTCTGGACCACAGTTGTCTGTAGATTGGTATGGGCTGCTGTCAAAGAAGTCCTCTTAAAAAGTATGACAGTGAAGTCTTTTTATTCCTGTTGTGATTCTTAAATTCGAAGAGCCAAGTCATCCTTTCCTACACAAACATCTGTGGGAGTGTAAAAGGCCTCCTGAATCCATGATTTTGATTTCAGTAGTTTTCTGCGGGAAGTGAGAAAGATAAAGACAAGTTCTACAAACACAAAAAATGGGAGAGAGAAGCATGGGTGGTACTACCAAGGCTAGAAACCCTGAGAGCAGCTAGAATAAGCCAGTGCTTAAGGGTGATAGTGGCACGTGCTTTCTGAACTGCCTGGTCAATCCTGTAGTTCTAGGGCCCAGCGCCTGTGCTGTTGCTCCCAGCCTCCCTGTCTTTGCTGTTGGGAGAAACACTCATTCAGAGGAGGACTGAGGAATGCATCCCTTCTTGACAAAATTCTTGGGACATACTTGTAGTCCCATGGTGTTTAAATGAGACTTAAAATATAAGCTTCAAGTTAAGGGAGTTTTTCCAAGATCTACGCATGTGGCAAAGGAGTAACTTAAGTTGGAAGGGACCTACGATGATCATCTAGTCCAACTGCCTGACCACTTTAGGGGCTGCCTGACCAGTTCAGGGAATTTCAACCTATGCTTGACTGTTTTCTTGACCCAGGGGCTTGGATATCCTCATACCTGTGACTTTCATCCCAGAGGCTGTACACAGCCTCTTCCTCCCGGGGTCCATCTTGCACTGTTAATGAGGATATAGCTGCAGTGGTCTACAAGGTTACTGCCTCCTGCCCTTCACCATCATTGCAGGGCCAGAGGTTTCTGCCCAGGAGCAAGTCAGATGATTCTGTTCACATCAAACATATAGGAAATAGAGGCAACAAGAGGCAGGCATTTCCAGTTAGAAATCTATGAGGTTACTGATATTTAGCCCATTCTGACCAACCAGATAAAGACTTAGATTGCACCTTTCCACTTCTGCAGTCCCATGGTATTAGTTCTGGAAGCTCAGATGCTGCTTCTTGATCCACAGACTTCTCATTCCCTTCCAAAACTAGCCTTTAAGTACCTGTAGCTATGCCTCAGTCAGTGAGAAGCCATACAGACGTTTTACTGATGCAAAACTCCAGCTCACATTCGTCACACTAGAGCACAGGAGGGGGGGTTTAATTTTATTTTTTATTTGAGATACTGCAGAGCTTTCTTATGATCAACATTGGTAGGGCTTCTGGTAGCAGGCTTTCAAAAATAATTAAGAGTGATGAATCATAATCAGAAATAAATGACTCTTACATTATTTAAACAATGTTTTGATGAATCATGCAAAAATTCTCACAAACAGCATTATACTTTTTTAGATATTCTTGTTTTTCTTAAGTCTTATGAAAAGAGCTTGTGCTTTTAACACTTGAATTGAAAAAAAATATTTACAGCAGCCATCATAAACGCTACGTTGCAGTTCAGAGTGGAGATGGTCCCCTGCTTTGCCATTCACAAAACAGGCTGAGGGTTTCAGGTCTGTCCCCCTTTAGAAGTGTTCAGTCCTGGATTTTCAGTATGCTCCTTTTCTCCAAATCATTCATTTCCTTCAGTATAAGGGCAACGTTGTATCTCAGTTCTTGAAACTTTGTAACTGGCACCTGAAACAGAACATTCAGGTTAGAAAACATGAAACATTTGACTAGGGCATGCCTATGGACAGGGAACATTCCACAGTGTCACTCCGATCTCTCTTGAAATACGTTATTTTTTTAGACTTAAAGGGTTTGAGGTTACTAAAATTCAGTTAATTCAACTAACTCATCTGGATGAAAAACAGGAGGAGTGGGAAAACCCAGAAATATCAGCTCCATAATACATTTTCTATACTGCCTGATGTGAAAAAGCAAGTGCTCCAGAATGTAAACTGATGGCTGCTGTGGTAAAGTCAGAGTCATGGATTGGAAGGAAAGATAAAGACACCTGGAAAGTCAGGAGCCTACAGAATTCTCAGGCAACAAATTCCAGATATTCTGCTTGTCCAGACCTGCTGGAGAAAGGAATTGAGCCTCAATCTCAAGAGCAAAGAGCACTGGGCACTATCTGTACATGGAAGGCAAAGATTTTGATTAAATATACAAAAAGTTTTCAACTGTGCAGGAGACTAATGGACTTTCCTTTACAATTTCAAGCCCGAGAAGTGAAATGGATGGCAATCTATTATGCATCAGAAATGCATAAAAGGGCATCGTGTCCTTTTCAGCTCTGACATGTATGCAACGAGACTCGAAACGCTGCGATTCCCTTGCCTTTTACAAACTCTTCATTGTCAGAACTCACACTGCAATTAAAAAAGCAAACCAAACCCAAGAGACCAAAGAGTGTAACTTCTCCCTGTGGCATACACGTTTTAAAACTGTTCATAACAGAACGATTGTCTGGATTTACCATCTTACATAAGCCCTGTTAGTTAGCAGGACATTCTGAATGTGTCCAAATAAAAGGAAACTGAAGAGCTGAGGACTGTATTTGCTTGCATATGGTACCTTGAACTAAACACAGGTTTATCACATACAGCTACTTACTGCAGTAAGGCTACTCATTAGGTAGAGAAATCATGTTTACAGACAAATCTTTGGCATTCAGATCTAAGCAGCAGCAGCAGCAAAGAGCTGATTCTGAGAGAAGCACAGAGCTTGCTATCAGCTCCCTGCACTTCTGCACACAGTGTACAGGCACACCGGCACATCGCCGCTGCAGCACAGCAAAGGATCTTCCACAGGCTTACAACAAAAAACCCTAAACCCAAACCAACCAGGAATAATGCCACCAAGACTTGACATAAATACCAGGACATAAACCCCCAAATCAAACCAGTAAAGAATGTATACTAGTTTTTATTCTCACAAGTGAAATATACCCTGTTGTAAAGGGTTAACCTGAAGTCCACAGCATCAGTGAAGTTCCATGGAAGAGCTCAAGCAGAGCACAAGGAATGCTCTGAGCAGAACTATCCGCAGAGGGGGGAGTTTGATCTATGAAGCAACACCCTCATCACTTCGCAATGTATCACAGAATTTGTTCCTTGCTCAATAGCTGCCACCTTGCATTGTAACAGTGAAACCAGTCCACCTCTAAACTCGCAGTGCTTTTGGTGCTTCCTCCAGTCTACTACTAACACAGGAACTGAAGCCAAAAATCTTTCCAGAGTTGCAGTGTAACAATGCCTGCTGTGCGCCGAATCCCTGCCTGCACCACCATGTTATATATAGAACAAACAGCATTCCTATTCAAAGGTTAAAAATATGGAAGAATCTATGCCATCTTCTGGCAAGCCTTTACATACAGTGTCATAAATGCTGCCACTGACTAATTCTGAGGTAAAAAGCAGAGAGTTTTTTGACCTTTCTAGCAGCAAGGACTGTACTGAAGAAAAAGAATGAAACTACCTCTGCCACAGAGAGCACGTCACCGTTCTCTACCAAACGTAGGAGGTTTCGAAGTGTATCATACGTTATATAAACTACCCCAGTAATTTTTCTGCCTTCAAGAGCCACCATCAGGTCTGAAGGTTACAGCTTATAACAAACCCCTGGTTTTTAATCAAACTACGATGCTTTTCAGTAATTAATACTCTTCCAACAAATGAGGTTTCAGCAAAATGTGTGTAGGAACAAGGTATGAAATGATCGTAGTTGGCGTTTTGTTATATATCCTATGAGGCTACACTGAACATGAAGGATTCTAAAGCAACCCAACCAATGATAATACATTGTTTACAAAAGCTTTAATATTTTAAATAGTCATTTCAACTTTCTAAAAAGAACTTCAAGTGCTTTCTTTTTTATTTATTATGGCAATCAGACTTACTTCAAAGCGATGAGCTGTCCCATCTGAAAGCTTCATCATCATTAGAATGGATGGTTGAAGTGCACGGGCCAGTGAACTGAAATTATTTATATTATTAGTATTACAACAATAGACATCAGCAGGGTGATGAGTACAGCGTTACACAATAACAATTTAAGATGTTCATGTAGGCTTTACATTGAAATTACTCATCTTCTATCAGAGTTCTGTACCTGGCTGCTTGAAAACTCACAAGCACAGGAATCCTGTCCAATTTACCTCTGTAGTGAGACTAAACATTTTTTTAATAGTTTAGTAACTGCAAGTTTAGGAGCTTATTCATAATAATCAGTTTAGTGGGACTATGACAGGGATAAGAGCTGACCAAGTACTGCTAGTAATAATGCAGTTTACCATGTTGCATTAATCTTTCCATCCCGTGATACTCTCAACTGCCACCTCATTGCGGGAATCAAGCTCTTCGAGTCTTTATCCTAAATTTGTGGATTGTTATTTTATTTCATGACCCAAAGAGGGGAAGTGAGTCACTCTTACGCAGCTTCCATCACCCGCTGTTGCCAAAGCCTGTGCAGGTACTGGTTCCAGCCAGAAGCTGTACCTCTTTGCAGAGGCTGGTGCTGGATGATAAACAAGAAATCCCAAGGGGGAGGTTGACTGGAAAGGAAAATAAGAGGAAGGAAAATAGAAAAGGATAATGTATTGCTCCTGTGTCGTTTGGAAAACAAGCCATAGGATTTGCCTGCAGCTTGCAAGCATTGTGCCCGAGGATGTTTATCTACATTTTGCTCTCTTACAGGTAGAGATTTTTTCCTGCACAGCGATACCTGTGCGGTGCTTACAGCACCACTCATCTGAGAGTCACCTCAACTAGTAGTTTGTGGCCATTACAATTTTCACTTATGAGCCTTTTTTCTTGATTTCAGGAAGACTGTCCCTGATGACCGTGGGCCTCTCAACGACAGCAGCAACGAGACTGCACTACCCCTTGCATGCAGGTATTTACCAATGCAATATGTAGTCACTCATGCTAACAATTTACACTCATGACAAATACCGGATCATCTTTCAGCCACTTGCACCCTGGTCCATCTTGATTAGAACTAGAAAAAGACCAGGAACAGCAAGGACAACAGGTTTCTGTTTCCTCTGGCTCTAGCCAGAGATCCATCCCCCAGCTGCCTCTGCTGGGGCAGGCGGAAAGAAGCGACTCGGTGCAAGCACAGCCAGGGTGATGGCAAAAGGCCTTTCTACCTGTTTTGTGAAAGCAGCTAGGAGGCAGATCAATGGCCAACTGCATAACTATGGCAGTGTAAACGTGCTGCTCAGAAGCCTCTCTTTGTAGAATCTACAGCAGACTGTAAAGGCGATGGGAAATCATTTTATTTAACCTGTGCACCATACAAATGACAGTCTACTTGAGAGGTTGACTAGATGATTTCCCCTCCCCTGCTCCAGTGAAACTGAGAGCTTGGCATGAGGCTCAATCCATCTAATTTATTCCAGCATCTCTGAGGACCTGTAGAGTTTTATCAGCTCCATTAAATTTTAAAATACTAAAAGTGAGACTCAGTCTCTCAGTGAAATGTTTCTAGCACAGAGGTTTTAGAGATCAAAACAAATAAGGAGTCTAGAAAGTATCAACAATAGAAGGTGAAGGCAGCAGCCTGTTGGCAGGTCCATGTTAAACAGCAGTAGCCTGTATATAAACTGACTTCTACCCTGTTCAGAAAATCCTCTCTGTATCCCACCATTTAACACAAAATGCCAGTCCCTACAGCAAGATACATTTTAACACCATTAACATTTTTAAGCAGCACAAGAAGTCAGTTTAACTTTGGGCAAAATAATTTCTAGAGTCATGCAAGATTCTCTTTTATACCTGGTAGATATAGCTACGTCCACTCTCCACTTGAAGTCCTGGAGAGTTGGCAGCCTGTTCCCTTCTCTCAGAGCTGTGCCTTCGGAATCAGGACGCCTACAGAGTAAATGAGAAATGGGAGATTGAAATGCAAATTCATAAAAGAAACAACAATCTAAAATGAAAATAAGATTTCTCAGAACAAACTTGTCCGGAACTTGCTTCTCTCTTCTACCTATCCCCATTTAGAGAGGTCTGAATGAGAGGAGGGTCTGTGTATTTAAGAGAGCTGGGCTCAGCTTACCCACTTTTTCCTATGCTGAACTATGGTCTGTGTTAAAAAAAAAAGAGACCAAGTGACTCTGTGTAATTCCAGTGCACAGATGTCATTATAAAGTTTAGTAAGGGTCACTGTGGTGGCTGCCATATCTATTAGTTCAATTATATGCAACTGTGAAGCATAGAAAGGGATCTGCAAATACATCTTTACCACCATGCAGATCCAATGGGAACAAGCAAGCAGGAACAAGGCAGATGACTTGAGCAAAAGGTCACTGTGCTCCTTCAGCAGAAGGCATCTAGTATTAGTGAGTAGCAAAGTTTTAAAATATAATACTAAAATGTACTCTGAAGCATACTTTAAAAAAAACCAAACAAAAAACCCAAACAAATCACACAGTGGTTCTTGCTAATCCAACATAATTTACAAACTCCAAGTTCCTCACATAATGGTCACTGCCAGCACCTGCACAACCTTCCAGACTTCTCTAGTCTAATATGTAAGAAGCCAAGCACTTCATTTATTACTTTTATTACAGGAAGAATCAGGCTGAGTAAGCCTCAATTGATTTCTGCAAGGAAATACAGTTGACAGCAATTAAACTTCAGGTGGTTGACAATCTTTAAAATGTTAACAGTATCTTAAGCTCTGGGTAAATAAACAAGCCAAGTCTGATAAAAAAGACATAACAACCACCCATTTTTAGATATATATCAGGAATATCTTCAGAATGAGATCACTCAGCTGGTCCATTCAGGAGCTAGTCTAGACTTAGCATTACTTACCCTCTTACCCTTTTTTTTTTTTCCCCTAAGCATCCCATGTCTCTGAAAGTTATTTCTGCTACATTTCAAAGCTAGTCCAGTATTCTTGCTAAGGGCAGGATAAGAAACATTACATCCTTTATCCATGGTGCTAGACATAATCTAATTACAGACTTTACATCAGAAAGGAATCCTCTCTGAACAAATCAAGGACTGTAGGAATGATAGTCTAACATCCCTACTCAGATTCTTGTGTTCCGAGTTAGCTGGTGCCTTTAGAAACTGTCCAGGAAGATTAACAATTTGATAAGATACACAGGACTGACAGGCTGAGATCCTCCAATAGACCTGCATTTAGCAAAAGCAATGTAAGAAAGAATTTATCCATTTTTTTTTGGGGGGGGGGTGGGGGGGGGGGGGGGGGAGGGGGTTTGGTTGGGGCTGTTGGGGGCTGTCAGAAGGGACACACATTT
>WUAM01000395.1:10556677-10574231 GCA_024336885.1 Actenoides hombroni
GTGACACACATTCCTAATAGTAAAGGAACAAGAAGAAAAAAATAGATCAGTTGGTTCTTACTCATTGTCGACTACTGGCTAGGAAATAGGTCACCACAGCTGGGTGCAACCATGAGAAGCTGCAGTCTAGAATGGCCATTAGCAGGATTAAACAGTAAGAACAGGCCTTTCCCTCAGCGGTGAGCTGCTGCTAGAGTATCACTTCATTTGGGGAATGCCTAAAAATAGCCACACTGCTACTGCTTCCTGAAGACACACTACCTCCCATCAATGGAAGATGGTCCATTCAGTGCTGCACCAGCATTTTGGGGGAAGAAGGAGCAGAGAAAACATGAAGATGTTCTAGTTAGCGGTGGTGGGAAAAGTCAGCAATGCCCAAAGAGAGATGAAGCTTCTGAATGTTGTTAGGCTAGGGGATTTCTGTGGCCAAACCACAAAGCTTTAGTTTTGGTCAGAACAGCACTTCAGTACCATTCCCTCAGGGAGAGTTGTGGCTTCTGTAGCTTAGTTGACGCTTCTGTCAGCACCTTCCCAGCTTGGACAAGATCGCAGCTGGAACTGCAAGAATCTTGTAAGGATGACAGAATGTGCAGAGTGGCCAATATACATACAGAAATTATACAGACCATTAATCAAGCTATTGACTTCTAAGAGGTATAGCAAAACAGAGCAGAAAAGATTCAGTGGATCTTATATCCCAAACCTATAGACTATAATTACATTTTGTAAACACTCTGTGCCAACAGCTGCAACACTCTGTCAGCACACAGCACAGAAGGCAGAGTTAGAACAAGCAAAGCTCCATGGATCAGCTAGAGACTGTCCAAACTATATGTGGAAAGGCTGATACACCTGGCAACAAGAACATCATCTGCCAAAGGATGCAACAGAAGAGCACTTCAAAGAATTTGGAGCAGCAGCTGACCTGACAATATCAAAACTGAAGACAAATTCTGGATGGTTTTCTATGCACATACCAAGACATGCCCAGCAGGCCACTGAACAGAGAGAATGAACAAATTGCTGTGTGGGAAATGCTGAGAAATGGCACAGAGAATGTACCCTCCTGGTAGAAACTGAAGCTTCACTATGTACCTTCAAAACACTATGTACACTTCAAAACAAAACAAACCCACAGTAAATTTATTATAAACATTCAGAAGAGGGGAAGCTAGGGTTATCCTTTCCCTTAAAAATAAAGTTTTCATTTCATGCAGTTATTTGATGGTGTCAATGTGGCAAGTTTTTCTTTCAGTCTATATAGCTTGATGGAACTGTGGGGAAACAGAAACACAAATGTCAAGTTTCCAGTACTTCAGAGACGTTGTTCAGTGAATAAAATTGCAAAAACAGGATAAGATGCCAGAAAAAGTATTAAAATGGATTTTTCTGGGTTATCTAGCTCATACTGCATTTTTGATCAGATGCTAATACTTCTTTTACCATCACAATCATATGTATATTTACAACTCAATAAGCATATGTATGATTCAGTGTTACATTTAAGATTATACATATCTGAGGTGCTCTTGTCTGGTCTCAAAACACAGAGCATGATTACACTGGATAATCACAGCTTTCAAAATGAGAAAAAGCTAAATTTTCCAGCATCGTGATTTCACAGTAGAAAATAGACAATCATGCATGCTTCAAATGACATCTAAATTTATCTTCTTTCTCCACTGCAAACAATATTTCCACTTTGCAACCATGAATTTTGCATTCTTAACACCTATAATTCAAACAGAAGAGCAAAGAAAAGATGAGAAGGCTGAATTTATTTTTACTCCAAGAACCTTTAGCTTTAAGCCAAGATCTTAACCAAGGAAATGAAAAATATTTTTAACTTTGGTAGCAGCATTCAGACCCTTGTGAGGGTAACTGAAATACCACAACTATGATCATCAGGATTCCAAGCAGAATATGTGGAGCAGCATTGGGTTAGTTACGCTATGTGCTGTGAGTGACCTCAAGTTTCAAGGAGGAAAGTTTTACATCTGCAAGAAGTTCAAGTAATTTCTCAACGTAGAATAAGCCAAACATGGTTGAGCAGAGAACCATACAGAAAAAAGGAATCCCTAGAATGGACAAAAAGGAGAGGCTGTTAAAAAAGTTGCTGATTTAGTGCTTCCTCTGGAGCTACTGAGGTACACTGCTTAGAAAAGGAAATACAGTGAGCAGAGCACTTGGTATCTCATACGTGTCATCAAGTCACCCAGTGTGAATTCCCAGTTCAGCTGTACATTAAGACTTGATTAAATGCTATCTGAGAAAGCTTCCATGAACCACAGCACATAGAAGGCATATGTAGTTTGCCTCTCAAAGCAAGTCTTTCATTTTTGCTCTAACTTGCAATGATAATGATGACAAATGCTTAATTCCACAATCACTTTTTTCCATGACGCACTTCATACAGTCTATAAAACATCACAGAAAAACTGAAAACTGGCATGAAAGCTACTTACTGCACATATAGCCACATATATATATATACTGCACGTATATGATGGACATCATGTTGTGTTGAATCAAAATAATGGGACAAATCTTGTTCTCGTTAATTTACAGAATTTTGCTGCTCCTTCAGCAGGCCCAGCTGGGGTTTTTGTCAGCAGGGCTCCGTGCTGGTTGCACAATGCATGATACAGGAAGGTACTAACCTGTTACTGAAGACTACACTGGAAAAATCCACAATGAAATCTTCTGGTATCCTTAAGGAGAAAAGCAATACAAAACAGTTAAGTTTTTTTGTAACCACAAATATATGGCCTTAGCTACAAAAAACCCCAAAACAATCTATTATCGAAGACAAAAAATGTGTCAACATTTTCCATCTTACATCGCTTCAAATTGCCAGCAGCTCTTACGTAAGCACTTCAGCACTGATTCAGCCTAGGGTCTCAAAAGGCCAGCCTATGTTTTGAAATCAAGAACCCTAAAAACTGTATTATATCTTCCTGCCCCACCTAGTATGGCAACAGTGAGTTTCAAAAGACCCCAGTATGTGCTTAATTTCTCTCAGTAAAGACAAGAGAAGTCTTCCTGATGGCAAGTGCAGAAGGCAGGCTGGGAATGCATGCTTTCAAAAATCCCAAGTTACACATTTCATTTCATGTTCACCTGAAGTGTCATGAAAAGAAGACAGACTGGATTGCTCCCTTAGAAGTAAAATCAGAGATTACTTACAAAAGAAGCATATCTAACATGGGGAGGACAAGCATAAATTTGATGGGGACCATGAGAACTGATCAAATAGACTCACACTCCATCCACCCTGCGTCTCTCCACTACTCTACTATTCCTCTGACACTGTTGTTGCCTTACAAACAAGCTGCTGTTGATTTTCAGTTCAATATATCAGGCTGTGAAGTGCAAAGACTGCATAGCAAACATTATCCATTCAGCTGCCTTTGCCACAGGGACAGTGACCTCCTACAGAGAGGCAGGTTGAAGAAGTGGGAGAAGTAACTACTTCTGCTGCCACAGTTAAATCCAGCACACAACATGATTCAGTGCCCAGAGACATTACTCACCAGTGGCTTGACATACACAGCAGTGTATCAAAGAAAAATCAAAGCAAACAAGGAAGTTACCTGTCCTAAAGGGCTTACAGTGTCTAATGATGGGAGAAAAAACAACTCGTCAACTCAGAGAGTGGGAAGATGAAACAGCAGTTATTAGAGCTTGAATTCTTAATGGAAGAAGTGGGTTAAACCCCATTTTTAAATGGTGCTTGGATAAAACTGAATTCCTATCAGCAAGGTAGTTATCTGAGACAAACTGGGAAGTGAGGAGGAGGGACTAGACAGTGCTTGTTTGGCTGCACGTGTCTTTCAGAGGAGATAAGACTATTTCTGCAAACATGACTTATTTCCATTTCAGTGTATCACTGAACCCCTCCTGATGATGGGCAAATATCCTCCGTACGTAGTGGACAGCTTGGAGATGGGGTTGTAATATGATCAAAAGGTACCCATCATAATACTTGCTCGACCGTAAAAGTAAGTTTTAATAGAACAGACGCATTAATGCTACCCTTGAGCTTGCATTATTTTTGCTGTTCAGTTAATGATTTTGCTGAAAATTCCATTCCTGGCTGAAGCAGCTTACACAAGGCCAGTCACACCCCAAGCAGATCAGACACACAACACGGCCCAGCTCAGGCCTGAGCTACAGATGGCAATTGGTTTTCAAAGGAACATTCCGAGGAAGGGACTCAAAGGGCAAGGAAGAAAGTGTGAGGATGTCTCAAAATTCCATGTTATTGGCCTGAGCCATAAACAGCCTGAGAGGGGAGGGGAAAAAAACCAGCACCCACAATTTAGAGTGAATTTATTCTCAGTAGCTCAGCCAGTCAGGTCAAGAAATGAGGGATATAGAACAGCAACCCAGTGAAACCAGTAGTACTAATCTAATTAATCAGAAGTGGGCATGTCTCCCTGCCTCTCTACCAAATCTAGAAACCAAGACCAGCCAGTGGAATTAGACCAGTCTTCAGGTTCACTGAAAAAAACAAAATAAAATGCAGAAGAGGAAAAAAAGTTAACTTGGCTCAGAACCGAAAGCTTTTAAAAGATGACACAACAAAAAAAGGGAAGTAATCCATTTTTCCTGTCTTAAAATGCAAAATACCTGCTCAAACGCTGGGTGCCAATAATGCCAAGACACTGCTGTTCAACCAATTACATGTGTTCTTCATGCATGTGATCACAGGATGACCCACAGGAGTCAGAAGGGTAAGTGTCTGAATGTAATTAGTAGGTGCCTTCAAAATGAGCAGGTGTTTCATCTCCAAACCCAAGTACATTGGGAAACATAGGAATTGAAGATGCTAAAGGTGCTACCAAATTTACTAAGTATCATAGAATCATTAAGGTTGGAAAAAGACCTCTAAGATCATCAAGTCCAACTGTCTACCCAACATTATCATGACCACTAAACCATGCCCTGAAGAGCCACGTCTACACATTTTTGAACACCTCCAGGGACGGTGACTCCACCACATTCAGTATCATAGCTTGAGAGTAGAATAAGCTATCTAGTCTTCTAAAAGTTTAGCCACAAGGTGAAGAGAGCTACTCACAGGAGATAAGACTGTCAGAGATGGAAGTGAGGGCGAGTTCCAATAACACGAGAATCATGGAAGCATAGCAGCAACGAGCAGCACATAAAACCTACAAGTCTGCAAGCAACACAATGCAGTTACTTGAACTATTGCTGCTCTATCAGTCATGCTAACCAGAACAAAAAGAAAAAAAGAGATTTATCAAGATATAAAAGATACAAAAAAGATAATCCAGACTGAAAACCCAACTACAGAAGTGTAAGGCATTAAAAAGTGCTGTCAAGGGCGGGGACCTGGGAGTCTGTATTTCTAGATACAGCCAGCCCAGCCAGTGACTCCTGTACACCAACTTTCTCCACTGCTCAACAGCAGAGTATGACCCACCCTCAGAGAGCTTGGCATGGAGCTTTTAGTCACACTGAACACGTTCTGTGTGCACCTCAAACACCAGCTCCCACTGGGTCAAAAGCAATTCATCAGTTTCTTACTGACCTACTTTAACCTGGGTGCGAACTCCATGAGGTGGCAGAAGAAGCAGCTTGCACTTTAGCTCACAAGAGGCAGGCCAAACTCCAACCCTGAGCTGCAGACAAAATTGTATCAACCAGCAAGGCACCTTTCATCGTGGCCCCAGTTACACCTTTCACCGATTACACCCTGATTAGGTGTCTAAATCTGCAGCTTTAATTTGCCTGAAGTTGCTCTTAAACTAAATTATGCTTCTGACTGTGCAGAATATAATCTAAGGAGAAAGTCAATGTGCAGATTAACGGAGAAATAAGGATGAAAAAGACAGAATCAGAAACATATCTTTCTCCTAGGTAGCAATCAGAATGCTAAGAATTATAGGAAATTAGATTTTAAAATAATTGAGCCTTGGTGCAGAAGTTTCTCTATAGATTAAAACATCAGCTGCTGTTCTTCTCCCATTGCTACTGATTATGGAAAGAAGTGAAAACCTGTAAAGATTATTAGCATCTGATGTCTAGCTTTTACAATATGACCTTCTATTCAGAGATACTCTGAACAGACTGATAGAGATTTTCACTAAGACTGTAACAAACCTTGGGCTTTCTTGGGTAATGTGCAGGAGAGATGGCAGCTGAACAAAGTGGTAGTGTTATACCATTGACCTTTCAAAGAAGAAAAAAAAGTAGGGCAGTTTCTTGGCTTCTGAAATGTTACCACTGTCTTAACAAACATGTTAAAAAAATACTGCAGGGCAAGGTGGGGATGGCAGAGAGAAGGTCACTCACATTTGCATAACCTACATTAGTGACTAAATTAGACCAATCTCCCCAGCATGTGAAATTCACTGCTCATGCTCAGTACTAAATCAAGTCTTACACAACACCTGGTTTTTTTCCTCTGGCTTCACATGACCTTTGGCAAGAGATGTGTTATGTGTTATTTACAGGTAACTTATATACAAACTTTGTTGTGTAAAAAAGTTGATTTGGGGAAGCAGTTACATAAAAGTTATGAAAAACCCCCACACAGATTAAAAAACAGGCATACCTGAGCTCCTTTAGGTCTTCCTTAAAAACCTAGAAAGACAAGGAAGGTGCAGTTTTACAGAATGTAGTCTTGAAAGATGATTTCTTACCTAGTGAATTAATAGTGGTTACTCGCTTGGTATCTCTCCCCAAAGGTTTTAGTCTCAAGTGCCAGGAGTTTTGAAATGACAGGTTGCATATTGACAAGGATTTCAGGAAGTGTTCAATCAAGTTGTGAAATTTCAAAGACCTAAATCTCTTATGCAGACATCCAGAACGTATTCTCCTTTTAGAGTAACCATGTGCCCTTATTCTCAAATAGGTTTTGCAGTAACTTGTTTAAACTATGACAACAGCAAGGAAGTGGTCAAAGATAAGCTCTGAACACTAAAAGCCTAACTTCACTACGTTTCCTGCCATATATGGGCTTTCCCAGTATGCCTAGGCAGATAAGAAACCACTATCTTAAACAAGGGAGAGGTGCTGGAAGCGGTTTGCTCACATAAAAATAAAAGGAGAAAAGAAAAAATGTAAGGCAAGGTAACATGAAAAAGGGAACAAATAGCCATGGAGAAGGGTTGGGGGTTTGGGAACGTGGCAGACGTGTACATATTCACACAGAACATCCATAGCACAAGCAGAAGCAGCACTTTCTCCCAGTTTCCACTATATTGTTCTGGCTATAAGACCTTTCTTCCTCTATGGCAGAAGTGTGAAGAAAGGCAGGCAAAAAAATAGAAGACATTGTAAGTGTGGACAAAACGAGCAGTATGTGTGAACACAGAGTTAGGGTAAGAGAGAGAGCTGATGCCAATGAAATAACACTTTGCAATGGTTTCTTTTAGGCTTTTAATTTCAGAGTGGAAACAAACGTGCGTAGTAAATAAGATGCTGAAGGAGAAAAAGATAGAGGAGTCTCTCTCCAAAGCTTAAATACTCTTCCAAAAAGGTCACTGTAGATCTACCCAACAAGTAACAATCATAAGCTTTAGATTTTTAACAGTTTCTTCCACTTTACCTTGGAGAAACATTTATATGTGCAGCTGCTCACCCTGGCAAACAGGGTTTAGATGGTAACTTGTATCTGACGCGGCTTTTAACTTATCAGGACTCCAAGTACTCCCAGAACTTACTTCTTGTTTGAAAGTTGCTAAGGGGAGTCTCAGTGCCTCTCGGAGAAGGGTATACATGCCGGAAATGAGGAAAGCAGTTTGCTCTTCTGAGAGATTAGTGCTCTCTGCAACCAGCTTGACAGATTCCTTGCAGTCTTTTCCTTCCAATGCATTAACAGTGACTGTGAATAAGAACACAAAGCAAGATCTCTTTAACAAGAGGAAGACCTGGAGACTGTGAACATTAACGTAAACATCTCTATGATTTTACTTGACTTGATGTAGTAACATTTTTCCCGATGTGAAACTGTCACTTCAGGTCTCTGTAAATACATCTGATCATCCCCCACCACAGGTCAGGCTCACAACACTTTATCAGAAGAACTTCAATGGATTAAGCTTTTGCATTGTAAAATCAAAGACGTTTTCACTGATGAAATTTGTTCCAGTGGGATAACACAGAAAGGATAAAAAAAGTCATTGCTCAGGAGTACAAATCCAACATGAGCTTCTATCAACAAACTTGTTCACATCAGAAGTCCGCTTACAGCTCAATTATACTCCTGATGCATAGGATGAGAGAGGAGAGAAGAAACAATTCAACACTGTTCTCCAACGTTTTACATAATTAATTTATCATGCAATGTCAGCAGAGACTAAGGATTAAATGAGCACGGAGACAAAACTAAACCTTCACGTCTTGTAGTTGGCACAACTGCTGATAAAACAACCTTTAAAGGAAATGACTGTTCATCCATGTGGCAATATTATACACTCATAACTGGTGTGGGTTTATCTCCATCTTCACAATTCAGTCATTCTTACTTTTTCCACACACGCACTGCCTTTTATAAATTCCTGTTGTCATGTCAGCCTCTGTCCTGCATTCTGATAGGTCTGGATGGGCTGCTGGAGCCACAGGAAAGCCCACCGCGGATAAAGGAGAGATTACTGACACAATCCCGTGGCGGGCTCGGGGTATTAGATTGGTCATTTATAATGAGCCATGTTAGTGCTGTGAATAAACCAGGAAAAGTTAAAAACGGCCACCAAGTGTTAGTGAAAGCTAACAACAAGAGATTAGCTTAATACTAATGTTGAATAAAACCAACAATAAAAAAAAAAGTTTTAATCAAACTGCCAGCCTCCCTTTCCGTATGAGGTCAGTTCCACTGGCTACTATATTCTAATTCTGGAAAAAGTTATCTGTGATTTTCACATTTTTAATTGCACAGCCAATTCAGTGGGGAGTCTCGGATCATTCACACGGGTGACTGAATTTGTCTGGCACTATCTGCATGGCAGATTTCGCACAGAGGAGCTAGGACAGGCAAGGTGCTAGTACCAAGCTGTCTGAAAAAGGCTCTACGACGACAAAACTGACTTTGAGAAGAATCTGCTGGAAGAGCCAAATACAGATCAGCACTGAGGCCTCTCTACTAGATCATTAAACAGGTTGCTGGCTGCTTACCTACTTAAATACAACTTTGATCTTTTTCTTCAACGGACAACAGGTTGCTTTTAGCTTTTAACTAGACAGCTTTAATGCCAATATTGGTCTGTCACGGTTTAGGGTCAGGGCAGCCCCTTAGACCTACAACAGACGCTCTCTGTTAACCCCCCTCCCTCCCCAAAAGGGGAAGAGAAAAGGAGTAAGGGAGAGAGACCCTCTGGATCCCTCAGCTCTAGCCGAAGAGTAAAAGGTAATAATATGATGTATATGGGCTGGAATACCTCATTGTCCTGTCCACTCCTCCCTGCAGGTGCTGCCTTTTACTTTTCTGCACCCCCCAATGTGGTGCACAAGATCCAGCAGTGGCCTTGGTCTGCGCACCAACCCTTGGTAGTAACTCTAAACATGAGGTGTTATCACTGCCAGAAGCAGACACTGTCTGTGAGAACAGGCTGCTAACTTCAGAAAGTGCAGTTAGAAGAACTGAGCTGAGAAGTAAAATCACCGAACAGAATTACTTCTGTTCTTACTTAAACCAGGACAACTGTGTTCTTTGGTGATGGGATGTTGTGTCCAAACAGAAAGTGGTTGGTACCAATACAGGTGTTGCAGAGGGATTGTGAGACGAAAGCTGGAGCATGTTTAGTTCATTCCATAGTGTCTCCTCCAACTAGAAATATTCAAGTCTATTGGTAAACCTGTCACTTGGCATTTTAAAGTTTTATACTTATTAGGAAACAGGCTGCACATTCATGAGCTTTTATGTAAATCAAACAGAAGTTTGTTAGAGTTTTTGCTTCCAAAACCTGCCAGGAATGTTGCTGCCCATACAGACATCAGAGGAAGCTGTGAAAGAGTAAGCAAAACATTTCATGGTGTGCACAGAAAATCCCTTTAGCATCACGGACTGCTGCCTGACCTCTGTGTCTGCAGCATCTGTTCCACTAGCACTGCTTTTTTTTTTGGTTGACCAGCTGCCCAGAAATAGAGGTCAGTGGGAGATGGGAGCAAATGTTTATAAAAAAACCCAAAACAAAACTAAAACCCTAAAAATCCAGTGACTTGAGGGATTAATTTATTTTAAAAACCCCAACAAATAAATGAACTCACTACTTTTCTGCCTTGAGGTGCAGTTGATGAAATAATGGATGCTACGAGACTAGGGACCTGGTGGTTTAAGGAATGGAACCAGATTAATAGTACAGATGTTGTTTAAGGTTCACATAAATCTCAACTGTCTGCCATTGCAAACCAGGCCTTGTTTGCAGCTCCCGTGGTTTTGAAGTGTTGTGTTGTTGTAGATGACATTCTTAGGGAGTCTCTAGTTTACTCATGTCTGTATGACATTAGGTGCCTTAGGCAATGGTCAAAAGCCAGGAATTTCACAGCAGAGCTGGCCCTTTGTCTGGCCAGTATGTTAGTTGTGGAAACAGCAAAAAATTGAAAGGGGTTGGCTCCTGAAAGATTACACAATTAAAGGGCTTTCATCCACCATCTTTGGTAATACTGTTCATATAGGTCTTGATTTGGAACTGATGGAATGGGAATGGGCTCAAGCTCATTTTTGGAGAAATTACGTTTTGTTGAAACTGTAAAGAAGAAACAAAACCTGGAGTTGTAGTTGCAGAGCAGTTTACAAGAACATGTTGGGACTCTCTAGTGTCTGGAGAAAACATTTCAAATAACATCGATTCCAAATTTGTGCTAGAAGCTCCAACCTTTCCCTAGGGAAAAGGTTGTGAGGTGAAAAACGACAGAAGACAGATAAAAATCTATCTGTATTAGTACAGCTGTCCCTTTAGAGTGCCACATTGACAGGTCTGAAACTGTTAATTAAGTTCACTTATTGATTAGCTCTTCATTTTCAATCTCTTGTTTAGTGAGAATAATGGAGGGGGAGAGATTATTTATTAGCTGCACTTCTAAAGAAACAGTTCTGTCTGTCTAACAAATTTTATGCTAGTGCTGCAGTTCTGTCTAACAGAGGAAAAAGGAGAAAAAGAGAAAACCTTTGTCTTACTGTTAGGAGTGGTTTTTCTAATTTTCAGTAATGAAAAACACTTTGAAATGATAAAGGAATTATTTTATTTCCATGATATAAAAAATGAGACACTATTTCATTCATTTTGACTGAGGATTTAGGGAATGTTTTGGGTTTTATTAAAAAAAGTATTATAAAGCTCACTTTTTTTTGCTCTTTAATACAATCCCTGTGTGAAGATGCATATGGTAGAAATTTACTCTTATCTTCATCTACTGACACAGAATAAATACTGCTGCTGCTTTCCCTTTCTTGAGAACTAGACATAATCTTTCAAAATGTGAAGGTGTAGCTAATGAAAAGCTGTGCTGTTAGAAAGCTTCGAACAGCAGCATTAGTTTTAAAAGTCAAAAGTTTGAGGCTGTTTTCTTCACACTGCCTAGGTTTTTTTTAATAATGTTGTGGTCCAGTGCTGGGACAGTCAGTGTCCCATGGAGAAAAGTCAACATTTACATTATAAACTGCAGATTTGTTGTGGTTAGTTTGAGCTATTTTGTCTTTTGACTGAAGACTTCACAGGAAGCGATGGAAGATAATATTTCCCCAGCTACAATAGGTGATTTAATTGAAGTCATGAAAGGTACTGGTCTGGGCTGATGTATTCCAGTACACTTAGTATAAGAAATAATCTGCTTGATTGAAAGCTGCAAATTGTAATTTGGAGGGCAAGGATGGAACAACGTACTGTTGCTAAGTTACTGGAATTTTTATGACCCACTCTTTATTTACTTCACCAAACAAGAGCAAATGAGACTGTATTTTAAGAATCCGTATCTCAAAATCCACCATGGAATTCAGAAATCTGGTGATCTTGTCTGAAAATAAACTTGGTGGCTTTTTATGTTCGTGTCTTAAGTTCGGATACGACGATGCTTCTTGTGATACTTCTTTTTGAATGGCGTACAGGAAGGTCGGTGTTTAAAAGAAGCTGTTCTTTTGCTGTAGGTATCATTGCATCCTCTGCTGGTTTTTAACAAACCCCTGACTTGGATAAGCCCTGGGGAAGAACTTAGTAGTTTTCCAGTTTAAATAGTTGTCTTATGAGTTAAGAAACTGAAAGACTTGGAATGTTTTCTTTCCCCTGAAGGAGATGGGAGAAGCGTAATATTTTTTTAAAAATTTTTTTTCTTCCTTTAAAGTTATGTTTTTCTAGCAAAAAAGCCTAATACCAGCCAAGCTTTTGTAAAGAGCTGAGAACATCTAAAAGGGCAGAGAAAGCTCGGGTAGCTCCTGTAGGTTATATTTTCAGGGCTTTAGCATACAAACCTAGGCTGTAAATACCAAATATACTTGCCTTTTTTAGTTTTGTGGCTTGTAACAGTGATATGGTTTTATTTTAAAGGATAACATAATTTGTTTTCTTTTCTGACAGCCTCCAAAGGTAAAATGCTTGACAAGAATCTGGCATCCAAACATTACAGAGACGGGAGAAATCTGCCTAAGGTAGCAGCAGCTTTCTGTTTATTTAATCTGGGAGTTTTTTCTGTGTGATAAAACATTGCATTTAATTCTCATGCCATTATTTTGTAGAATCTGTTGGAAAAAAATCAGTTATAAATCCAAATAAGATTGGGAACTTAGAAATCTGCGGAAAGTATTGTTCTTGCTGTGTGTTAGAGGCCATGTAGAGCCTGACTGTTCAGGTTAAGACTTAGTGTTTTGTTCTACTTGGGGTAAAAATGACTTGGTTTTTCTTCTTTCTCCATAAATGAATAGTCCTCAGGCCCTCAGAGGGCTTAAGGCTTTCCTTGTTTGCCTGAATGTGTTGAGTGCTTGAAAAGCATTTATATTTCAAAGAGTGAGGGGAAAAGTGTTCCTCAAACTTTGACAGTAAATGTTCTATGTTTGCCATTTGTTTATTTTAACCTTTAATATCCACTGTAAGTTGCAAGTACCAGATAGAACAGAAGTGGGGGGGGGAGTGTAAGTCGAGATGTGAAGCCGGAAAGATTTACTTTCCCGAAGCGAACTTTACCAGAGTGAGAGGCTTAATGTTGCTGAGTGTTATGGCTTGACAGTAAACGTTTGCTCTTCAAAACCTGTTTCTGAAGTGTCGTAATTTCAGAGTTCCATCAGGAGTACCTAATGGTGAAATTGGCCGGAAACCAAACATAAACAGCAGTGAGAAGCAGAACTGTCATTTTTCAAGCTAATGGGGCATAAAAGAAAAAAGTAGATGAAGCAGAAGCAATGAATATAAGTAAGATTGAAAGCTGTTTTGAAAATCCCAAACAGTTGCCACTGTGTGTAGCAAATTGGCGCTTAAAAAAAACCCCAAAATCATAAAGTTTTCCTCTGAATTTAGTAATTATTTTAATGCTGTTTTCAAGGGCTTGGGGAAAATGAAATTTTCACAGGGCAGTCTATCACACTTGATAGGCAGATCAGGCTCATCAGCTGATAAGCTAAAGAGTTGATACCCGTGCTTTTAGCCACGGTGGACTGCTTCATGCTTCCAAGACTTATCATCGAAGGGTGATGGAAACCATCTCAAGGAGTCTGTAGGATGTTCCTGATGCTTGTTAGTGCCTGACTATAGCAGAATTACAGGAAATGAGGGCTGACATCTGTAGACTTTACCTCACTCGGGGGCTGGAGGATTTAAAATCACTGGAAAAAGCATATGCAATCCTCTGTGACTACCTAATAATCTGGTTGTCCACAGTTGTTTTTTCTGCTTTTAGCAAATTTGCTAGACATGTAGTGTTTCTCGGTGCCTCCCCAGGCCTGTTACATGTGGATTATTTCATTATTGGGGAAATTTCACTGCTTCTTGTCTTTAATTAGTTTGAATTATGAAAGATGAACGTAGTGGTGGAAAATCATAATTCTAACGAAGCCATTTTTTTCAACGTGCATACTGAAATGTCAGCTTTATTTGATCGTCAGGTACTTTAACATATCAAACCTTTGAAATGCCTTACTGTTTAGTTGGAAAAACGAAAATAACTTAGGTTGCTTTATGTCTCTTATAATGGAGGACTCTATATATAGTACCTGCAATCAACTTATACAAGAGCCTTTACAGTAGAACAACTTCAGTTATTTTTAAACGCAAAAAAAATTTCCATGTCGGTATTTTTCCCAACTGTCTTTTGCTAAACATCCCTCACGCTATGGAATGGGTTGGTTTGATAATCAACCCCAAATTAAAAAGTTCCTGAACCTGTGGTCAAGTGTAATAGTTTTGAGAAGGAAAAGTGTTTGTGTCTCTGTGCTTTATGGGTTGCATTGACTCTGGACCATACTAATTCAGTTGGGACCCTACTTGTGGATATTGCCTCCACTCCACTGTGGATAGAAAGTATCAAGATACACTTGCTTACTACATATACCAGTTGACTACTATTTTGACAATGTGTGATGCATCTCACTGACTGCTCTTTTTCCTCTATTGAGTTGATCTGTCTGAGGTGTTTGGTTTTTTTCCTCCTTGACCACATGAGTTTGTAGAATAGCTGAACCACTCTGAAACTTCACTGCTATGTGGTGAGGTGGTCAATGTTGGATGTGCCTTTTTTGGCAATAGGTGTCGTTAGTTAAGGTTTGGTTGCTTCGTGATGCAATAAAAGGCTGCCAAATGGAGAAGTGTTTGAAGACTGGTATTTTTTGTCATCTAGTAGAGCTCAGGGTCCCAGTTTCTCCAGTTATAAAAGCCAATTAAGTTGGTTGTTTGTTTCTGTTCCCCAGTGCTCTTCCCAGTCTCCCCACCTGTGCTAATGTGGAAACAAAGCTCTTTAGAAAGACTTCCTACACCAATTTCTCCACTCGTCTACAATACAGTATGGCCTCCAGAATGGTTGTACTGGTGGTGCTGGCTTGCAAAGGGAGATGGGCAGTGGGAGGTGAGCAGGAGAATAACCCCTATAATGGGTCCCTGCCAGCAGAGGGTTTCTGAAGTGAATTTACAGCCTTTTAATTCAAAGTTACCTTGAATGATACTTTATGATGGCAACAGGAAGGCAGAAGTTTTCTTGTAACTGACATTTTATGTTGATAAATGTGTTTATCCAAGATCTTTAAAGCAGTTTTTCTCCAGGGCCGACTTTCCCATTACAGTACTTTTTAGTCACTTAAGCTATAAATCATGTCAGCTGGAGTTTGAGAAAGTTTTATGCTTGCTAGAGCCATGCAGTTCCCAGTTCAGTAAATGTTTTTGCAAGATCTCTTTAGGATGATGTGTATCTAAAGAGGAAAAAAATTCCTCAAAGCCTTTCTCCATGCAGGAATTACTCATAGGATGAGAAGATATTTGGAAATGAAAGCTGAGAGGCTAGCTAGGCTGTTTTGGTTACTAGAGCTTCAAAAATAGTTGTTAGGGTTTTGTATTTTTTTTCCTTCAGTCTTCTCATAGGAATTTGGATACAAGGATTTGAAATCATATTCTGGGAGATCTCCTTAGATAAACATCAGATATTAAGGTACAGTTCTCAGTTTGTTCCCACCATGACGGAGGACATGCTCAGCTTTTCTCAGGCCCTACAACAGCTGAAGACAAAGCAAACAGAAATAACACTTCACTATTTCTTCCCTCTTCCTGGTGAAGTTCTCCACCTGGACAAGCTCCTGCTTGTACCACAGCACTTGCCCTCCAGTCAGCCCTGGTGCTCCTTCCCCGAGGCATGCCCTCGTTCACCAGTTTCAGTAACCTGAAATGCTGCAGACATTATGCAGATTACTTTTGCAAATGAATATTCAGGCATCACAAGGGAAGTTTCTGAATGTTTACTCCATTTGAATGGTACTAGGTGAGCTTTCTGGCCCATCAGGGGCAGAGTCCTGGCACTTTTAGAATAGCTGCTTCAGGCAAACAGATTTTTCTGTCCATCAGATGCCTTGAAAGCCTGGTAGAACAGGCTTCTTCTACCAGATACAGGTTTGTTCTGCCAGGTACACCACGGCTTTAATGGTGTATCTGGCAGCTTGTCAAAGCAGCCTTTTGAAGCATTGAGTGGCATAAGACCTGCTGCTTGTGCCATTTGAGAACTTTCTAGTAGCACAGCTCCTCTATGGCAGTGGAACACATGGATGACAGGTCTTTGAACAGAAGCTCCACACAGATGCTTGTTCATCCACTTAACCAGCTCAACATGTGTTTTGTGTTAGATGTTCCTTCTGCTCTGCGTATGATGCTCTGAGAGCAGGTCATGGTTCAGACCTCTGAACAGTGTGGCAGTTGTATCTGGGTCATCCCCATGGAGAGCACGAGATGCAGTTTCTATAAACCCTGTGCTGGAAAAAAGTTTTGATAAGGGGCTTAATGACCGTTCCCAATTTGTAGGAAGAAAGATGCTGCTGCTCTAAAAATTAATTCTATCAGCAAAAGAGAAATATTAGGCAAAGGTATGCTTCTCTATCTTCAGTGCTTTTCTGCCAGACCTCTGAGTGTCTCCTCTCAAATCCTGGTGGTTGATGGTCCCAGCAGTAGATGTGCAGAGAGAGCTCTGAATCTTTGGGAAGCTGGAAGGGTGTTAATGAGGCTTAGCTGATATGCTCAGGCACTTAGAGCTCCATCTGTGGACACTCTTATGCTTTTTTGCAGGTGTGTTACCTTACTCCTCACTCGCAAGTTCACAGTAAGCTTTGTGAAGAGGCAAAGGGAAGTACCATAGCAAAATTTTATGACAAAACACAAACTAAAAAAATCTGTTATTCACTCAAAACCTGAAAGTTCTGCCTCTTGTCCGTTCAGCAGCATTTTTGCTTTTCTTTTTGTAATGTGAACAAAAATTGCAACCGTGAGATATTTTTCATGTTCTCAAAATTAGTTCAGAGTTGCGTTAGTGGTAGTGGCGTAGTTTCTCTTTTTAAAGGCACGAGAAGTGAGGTTAGCAACACAGTTAAGATGGAATGGGCTTGTCCAGTGTGATTGCCGTGTTCTGTGTATAGAGGCTAGGAAACGACTAGTGCTCATCACAGTATGTTTCCTCAGATTAGAAGCTTGGCACATTCAATAAATAACTATAGCCTGGAATTTAAAAATGCCTTGACACAGGTCATCCTGCAAGCTGGTAAAACCCAAGCGTTTAAAACTGTTTCACTTAACCCCATCATTCCAGTAGCAGAAGCTGACGGTGGGGATGACTTTTTGTGCTTTTGCTACTTAGTGTGAGGTTTCCTTTTTAGATTAATAATCTGAATGATTTTCTCATTCAGATTATTGCTGCTTGCTTTCAGGAACATGAGCGAGACTTCAGCTCTTTTTTCAGTTATGCTCTGATCACCAATATTTTTATTTCTTGGAACTGCTGCTGTTTTTCCTTGAAAGGAACAGGCGTGCCAAACCAACTGAGTACACCCCAATGTTTTCAACTTGTAAATAGGTCAAGAGCTTCACTAGATTATATTGTTATTATATAATTATTACTTATTATTATATCATTATAT
>WUAM01000395.1:10576163-10619421 GCA_024336885.1 Actenoides hombroni
CCTTCCGAAGATGAGCCACGGCTGCCTCGAAACGGCGCCCGCCCCGGAGACCCGACCCTTCCAGACCCGACCCGACCCGACCCCTCCGTCCGCCCGCAGCGGGGCGGCGAGGGCACCTCCCGGAGGGGAGCCCCGGGGCAGGCCACGCTCGGTCCCTACCTTTGAGGAGCCGCCGGAAGGTCTCCTTGTCCATCTCCTGCACGCCCCGAGCCATGGCCTCCACCTCGGCCGGTACCCGCGGCCCCAGGAAACCGCCACCGCCGCGGCCGCCGCCGCCCTCACCGTGCCCGTAGGTCGCGGCCGCCGCCATAGCAGCGCCGCTGTCCCGTCCTCCGGCGCGGTAGGGGGCGCTGTACCGCCCGGGGGCTGCAAGGGCCGACGCCGGAAGGAGCGCCGCCGGAAGGAGCGCAGCGCGCCGCGCCGGCCGCGAGACTGAGGCGCATCCCGGGACAGGCGGCTCATGGCGGCGCTCGCGGCTCGGCCGCTGCTCGCGTGAGGCGCTCGCCTCCCCCGTTCCCGCCGCCGCCGCCGCCATGACCGAGGAGCCGTACGAGAAGTTCCTGGCCCCCGAGGAGCCGTGCCCGCTGCTCTCGCACCAGCACCCGCCGCGGGGCGGCAGCTTGAGCCTGAGCGAGGAGGGCTGCCTGGACGTCAGCGACTTCGGCTGCCAGCTCTCGTCCTGCCACCGCACCGACCCGCTGCACCGCTTCCACTCCAACAGGTCCGCCCGCCTCTCCGCGGACCGAGGCGGCTGGGCCGCGGCGGCTCGTTGATGCCGCGGGGGGCGGGGGTAGATCGGTCGGTCGGTCGATCCCGCCCGGCCGGGGCCCGCGGTGCGGGGCTGAGGGGGCCAGAGGCGCGACGGCGGCTGCCGCCCCTCGCCGGGGACCCGTCGGGCTGCCCCTGAGGCAGCGGCGGGCGGGGGCTCGGAGCTGCCCGCGCGGGAGGGTCCTGCTTCCTTCCTCCGTTCCCCGGCCTGGTAGGGGCTGGGTGTGACTGTGCTGCGGCTGCCCCAGGTACCCCCTCGCACGGCCCTGCTCGGGTAATGCTTGCCTTGAGCTTAGCCTGTCTTTGGCTCGTGACAGTAGAGTTGTGAGTGGGAGCTTGTTCCGTTTTTAAGATGCGTTTCTTTCTTTCCGAGTTTCTCAAAAGGCAGTTTCGAGCGCTGTGGGGTGGGCACTTTGTGAGTGCTGTGTTTATAGTAATTGCAAGCAGGCCTCGCATGGACACGAAGCAAAGCCTGTAGAGGCTCAGAATGAGTCAGGCAGCTTGGTGACTTGATTCCTGCAGAATCATTTCCATCCCATGCTACTAATTAATGGCAAATTATTCTGCCTGTAATTTGCTGAAAAGATCTATTCTGAAAATGCAGATGTAGCCCTACAAAGAAATTCTGGTTGTGCTTATGAAATCAAAACCACATCCTGCTTACCTAAGAACCTAATTCTGCTACTACTAGATTTACATAGTTTTAAACTTGAATATAGCAATAGCCTTTTGTGAGAACAGTTGTGAGATTTCAGTCTTGAACATACACGTGGGATAGTTTTAGTGCCCATTCCAGAGTTGCAAGATACTTTTACTGGTTATTGGTGTTTCTACTACACCATAACGAAGAGTGAATAATAAGGTAATCTCTCAACTGAATTTGTATGACATCATAGAAATCACACTTTAAAAGTGTCATTCATAAGAGCAAGCTCTTAGTTATAGATTCTTAAATGATTCAACATGAAGAGCCTGGATCAAACATGATACTTTTCCATGATCTAGTTCTTATATCCTAAGACTCAATTGCGATATGAACAATAAGATGTATTTGTAGCATATCTGTGAGATAAATGTGCAAGCTTCACCAGATCTGCCTTTAATTACTCTTGTAAAGTTTCTTTCTGTATTTCTTCTTGTGTGTTGCTCAGGTTTGCTCATTTTACAAACCCAGGTTTGTAACCCAGGCATCCTTAGTGGGTATTTCGCTTCTTCGGGCAAGGACCTGCCCTGTCTTGCGCTGATTAAGCCATTGTAGATGCACAGCCCAATCTGTGGTGTTCACCTAAGTCTTTCTATTTTTATAAAGTTACAAGTAGTTTTAACATAGCTCCCACTTGTTGTTAATTCAGTTCAGCCCAGCAAGTACAGCAGGCCCCCTTAGGTAGGAGAAAGCGAGGGCTGGCTGCCTGTACCTGCGGTGGTACTGCACACCTGGACTACCTGTGCAGAGTTGGTTGGTGGTAGAGGCCCTCATCTTGTGTTTTGAGGGGTCTGGAAACTTTGTCTTCTTTGTTTTTCCTTTTGATATTTGATGAATGCTGAAACTGTAGTAATGGTCAAAACCGTGCCGTATCGCCAGGCTCTCGTTCCCCTCTGTGCTGAGTGATCGCCCTGCCTGCAGAAGGCTGTACCAGTAAAACAGCACAGGTGTAGAAGGGATGCAGAAAGGGAGGGAGGGCCAGATCTCAATCTGTTAAAATAAAGGCTTTTGAAATATCGTTAACGTTGGAGAAATCCCCTGCTGGCCAAAGAGATGTGGGAGCGAGTCCCTCGCAAGCATATTTAGCCCATGGTATGCAGCTGAAAGAAGAAGGGCCAAGGACCAGCCTTGCTGGGGGATGGCTTTGCTCAGCTGTGCCCCTTGGACAGAGGAACGTTGTTCTCCTTAGCTGGGCTGGAGCGAACAGGCCGATGGAACGGGAGCTGATCTCCTGGGTTTGTGCGGTGAATGTTAGAAGCCCTTTTCAGATTGTTTTGGCCATATTGCAGTGCTGTGCTGACTCATAGTTGTCTCGACCTACTTTTCACCAATATGTGAAATAAACCCAGATATGGAAACTGATTTCATGAGCTTGTTACATTCTGGCTTACTCTCATTAGGATGAAAAACCTGTTCTGTGAAGTTTGAGCCCTCAATTGCTTTCCTTTAGCAACAGCATTAAGTAGCTTTTTAAATGAAATAATGAGTGGGGGGGGATGGGAAAGTGTTTTGTTTTGGCAGAGTAGCATTTTCACACGGGTCATTTCCCCATCTTGCACTGTCTTGTTCCAACAACGTGTCAAGTATTTTTGGTATTCAGAGCTGAAAACGGCGAGTAACGGAGCCCTGGGTATAAAGAGAATGTGTTTCCTTATTGAGCCTTAGTTTTGTGGGGGGTTATTAACTCAGAACTTCTGTTTGACTCCTATTTGTCCTGAAGTCCAATTGATTTACTTTGTAGTTTCGCTTATTTAAATTCACATGGAAGTTTAAATATCCCAGCATATGGGAAATTATATTTTTAGTTCAATGTATTTAAAAAAAACAATCAACCAACAAAAAAAAAGTAGAATTTATACGCCAGAGGAATCATGGCTCTGAGATGGAAGCAATATGTTAAAATAAAGGTGTAAATATACCGTGTATGGATTTTTGTCTTGCCATTTTTAATGTTGAATTCCCCTTGGTATTGTTTATATACACTGAAAAATATTTTAAAATAGAATACTTCAAGTTACATAATTCTAACTTATTTCAATCAAATCAATGTGTAATGTGACTGACAAAGGAAGCGGAGATAGTTTTATGAGGTTTGAAAGACTTTTTCAGGACGTCTGATGCCACTGTGTTGGCTGTGTTCTATTGGTTTGGTCCTGGTTTTGCAGGTGGAACTTGACGTCTTGTGGAACGAGCGTGGCCAGCTCGGAGTGCAGCGAGGAGCTGTTCTCATCGGTTTCGGTCGGCGATCAAGATGACTGTTACTCACTCTTGGATGACCAGGAGTTCACCTCTTTTGATTTGTTCCCTGAGGGCAGCGTCTGCAGCGATGTCTCCTCTTCTATCAGCACGTACTGGGATTGGTCAGACAGTGAGTTTGAATGGCAGGTAAACTAGTTTCACTGTACGTGGAAAATTTCATATAGACTGATAAGTGCCGGGTTTAGCTTTAGTTGAAAAGTCCTCAGCATTTGTTTCTTGGTATCTACTGAATGTAAGAGCAGAGAGCTGAATCTTCAGCGATAAAGACGCTTTGTTCCATTTTATTCCAGCGTTCTTAATCTGAAGGAGGGATTGAAGGTCAGCTCTTCAAAGAGGGACGTTGACATATTGTGGTAGTTTGGTTTTAGTGACCCACATGTGTCTTGTAGCCATGAGCTTTGAACTGACAATCTGCCCCGCTAATGAAATCTATTTATCTATGTCTGCTTCCAGTGGTTTGGTCAGATTAAATCTTCCTTTGGACTGCAGCTGGCACATAGCTAAAGTGTAGAGGCTCTTGCCATAGCCTATTTTCATCTTTTTTTTCTGTGCCATTAAGAGTGCAGAGCTCACTTTGTCTCAGCAGGATGGGAAAAGTGTGAAGGTGAATCCCCCCCTCCATTTTCCCAGTCTGTGTTGGATGCAGTCCTGGTCAGGTATCTCTAGTTTGTGGTAGTCGTCTTTGTTCAGCGGTTTCTCAGTTGTGATATGTGGATCTTTTTATATATTGGAGACTTAAATCAACTGTGAGCATGTATGGACCTTTGAAATAGGAAACGTGGTGCTTTAGGATATAGGATTGTATATAGGGATAAGGAATACTTACATTTTGTGATAAGTATGTAGAGTTTTCTAAGGGCAGTACGAGGGCTGAAAACACTGATTTCAAGAAAGAGCAAATTCTGTTCCAGAAGATGCAAATGAACTTAAGATACCATGGACTGAGATTAACTCTGATTTCTCCCTGGCTTGGTTCAACTGCTAGTCTCCGTGTATATTGCATCACTTGTATATACATCATTAGTATAATGCAGCCTGTAGGAACAGCTCAGGTTGGATCCCAAAGATTCAGAGCTTCACTGAGTTGTGAAGTATTAATTGCCTGATAAACTTGATGATATATTTTTTTGGAAAAGAAGTAATTTCCAATGTCTTAGTTACCTGACAGTATGTTTGATGAGTAACTAGCTTTTTTTAAAAAAAAAATCTTTATTATTTTTTTTAAACAACATTTCTTAAGAGACATACTTGACTGGACTTGTAGATTTTTGGAAAGGCTTTTTTTTTTTTGATCTCTTTATGGTGTTACCTGGCAGAATCTGAGTATGAGTAATCCAACTGTCACACTTTAACTGGAAGTGCATTCACAAATTACATGTCAGTTGTATAAATGAAGCCAGCTAAAGTTCTGCAGTTGCTTCCAGGAAAATGCCAGTGGTTTTAATTGAATTGTCTCGTGTAATTATGGGGTGTGGTTTAAATTACAAGCCTGCTTTGAAATGATCTTCTTTAAACTAGACCTGCTTTAAAATGGGAGGTTTAGATTGAGGTTTGGGTTGTAATGGACAACTTACACACTGATCAGCAGGGAAATAGTTGAAATGACAAATCATTCTAGTGTTTTCTTAAGGGCAAATTGTTAAAGAGAGGATTGATAAGTAGAGAATCTTGTGAATTGGGTTTGCTGCACTTGCTGTGCGTTGGAAGGTTCAAAGGAGTACCGCAGGGTTAGCAGTAATTACGAAGAAGTTAAAGCACACAGATGAGTGATGCTTTGCTAATTTGACGGTGCCTTTTGAATTGTTAATAGTGTTAGAATGATTTTTAAATCTGCCTGCTGTAGTCTAAGGCTTTGTTCTTTCTCTTGCACGTTACAAGTTGCCCGGCAGCGACATCACAAGTGGGAGCGATGTGCTTTCTGATGTCATACCCAGTATTCCAAGCTCTCCTTGTCTGCTTCCGAAGAAGAAAAACAAGCATAGGAATCTTGATGAACTTCCATGGAGTGCAATGACAAATGATGAACAGGTGAGAATGAAATTTTTCTTTTTCTGCATCTTACAGTTCTCACATAGAAGAGCTTTCAATTAGTGCCACATCTTAAGAGACAAACTGATTGCTGTAAGTGTAAATGTAGACCTATGCAGTACTACTTGATTCTTGAAATTAAACCTTGTCTTTTGCATCTGTAGTAAGCAATTTAAGGTGTGCTCAAGTTTTCACCCTGAGTTTTTGAGAATACTCAATGAGGCTGGAAGCAATGAGGAGACATGATATTTGAGCACATTTTATGCTGTCTGTCCTGTTTTTTCTGTCACTCATTTAGAATCAATAATACTTTAAAATGACCTGCCTTTCTTTGGGTCCCAGGTTGAATATATTGAATATTTGAGTCGCAAAGTCAGTACAGAGATGGGCCTTCGAGAGCAACTTGATATTATTAAAATTATCGATCCTACTGCTCAGATCTCACCTACAGATAGTGAATTCATTATTGAATTGAACTGCCTCACAGATGAAAAACTGAAACAGGTGAGTTAAGGTTTGTGCACTTGACTTTGTGGTTCCAGGATCTGGTATGTCTTGCAAAACCTCTTATAGAGTTGTGATCAATTTTTATCTATAATTGTTAGAGAGGATACACTAGAGCACAATATTGTCAGTGAAAAGAGTTCAAAAGTGTGCTGTAAGTATTAAATCTGTATGTGAAAGGCCGTGGTTATATATTTCCACTATGTCTAAAGCCTAAGCTGGTGTGTGTGTAATGAGTTCTGCTGTGGGCCCAGTCCTGCTTGTGACAAAGCATATTCTACTTCATGACAATCAACTGGTTGAGTATCTTCATTTGCTCACTGAATTAGCATTTAAAACTCCAAAGGACTGGAATGTGTTGAGGAGAACCATAAATTTAACGTAGAAAGGGATATAGAAAAATGCATTTTAAAGAAGTTACAAAATACTGATTATAACAAATAAAGGTACCTGATTGGTACATGCTACTGCTGTCTTAGTCTTTGTGCTATTGTGATGTGCTGTTGGGGAAAAAATGCAGTATCCAAACAAGCTGAACTCCTCAGTGTTGCTCTTGTGATTATGATGAAAAAGGTAAAGATTGAAAATGGAAAACACTCATTGCTCTTATGGGCTTGACCTGTTCACATTTCAAGTATCTTACAAGTTTCATCTTGATGTAGAAAAATACAGCTTTCCTTACTCTCACTTGTGTTTGAGTATACCTAGCAAAAGGAAGAGTTTTGATACATTAGGTAAACAACTTAATTCAATTGAACTTGATTGATGTTGCTGTTTGTTTGGTGTTGTAATAATAACTTACTGTTACATAGTAGCAGGGGCAGGTAGGGGCACAAGAGGAGGGAAAACCCCCAAACCTTGTTACTTGGTTTTCTTCCTTCCATAATGAAGTTAATATTCACTTAGTTACATGCTCTTTATGACTGCCAGATGACTTGGGATTTAAGCAGCCACAACAAAATGTTTCAGAAGCCTAACTGAACCGATCCAATAACTTGCTCATTAATAGGCAAATTGTCGTTTGGTTTTTTTTTTTCATGACAGGAATATCTCAGTACAGTATTTATCAGGGTTTAGTAATTCTGCTGCCTCTGTTCTAAAGGTGAGAAATTATATCAAGGAACATGGACCTCGTCAACGGTCTGCAAGGGAGAGCTGGAAGAGGAGCAGCTACAGCTGTGCGAGTACCAGCGGTGTGAGCGGTGCCAGTGCCAGCAGCAGCAGTGCCAGCATGGTCAGCTCAGCAAGCAGCAGTGGTTCTAGCGTTGCTAACTCTGCTTCCAACTCCAGTGCCAACATGAGTCGAGCGCACAGCGATAGTAATTTGTCCACAAGTGCTGCAGAAAGAATCCGGGATTCAAAAGTAAAGTTTCTAATCCTGTGCAGATGTACTAAGCTGTCTAACTTGTTAAGGTTGCTTATGTGATCCTACCTGGGATATTTGTACTGAAGGAGAGTGGTTAGTAACTGAGGATCTGCTGAAGTTGTCTAGCTAAACCAATGCTGTTTCCTCTGACATGACCATAAGGAATTTGAACTTGTGCTCTTCCCATCACTTCTAAGTGAAAGCCTGATGTTTGTAGGTGGTAGATCTTCTTGTTACTCTTATTTAGAATGAGGGGAGTGGTGGTTATAAGGGCTTGTGCATCTAACTTCTTTTTAAAAAACAAAACCAGAACAAACAAAAACCTCAAGACTGATCAACCTTATCTAGGCATAATTTCTGGATAGTAAAGACTGTCTTTGGTGTGTGTTTTGTTGTTGGTTTGTTGTTGGTTTTGGGTTTTTTCCCAACCAGAAGTTTCATCAGGCTTTTTGAATCTTCAGTTTACTCTTCCGACATGTCTCATGAGATGACTTGGTGAGGAGTGACCTACAAAGGCATGTTTCAATTGAAGTAGTGCTAAGGGACTTGTAATATCAATTACAAGTGTGGAGGAGAGGAGCAGTTCCTGCTTACTCTGCAACATCTCAGGCTCTTATTGTAAGGCTGTAACGTTTCCCCTGCAATAAAGATTCTTCTGATCAAAGACTCAGCTGTGCGTAATATTCAGCCTCGTAACTCAGACGTGGTAAACGGTCTTGGTAATTTAATGTTAGGTACAATTTTGGATGAATTTTTGCACCACCTCTGAGAATTCATTTTACTTATTTCTCAGAGCAGATGTTAATTTAGAGCTTAACTTACGTTTTCCAACCTTCTAATCTACTGAACAATTTTATTTTTTTTTTACCTCTTCTGTATTTTGACAGAAACGTTCCAAGCAACGGAAACTACAGCAAAAGGCCTTACGCAAGAGACAGCTGAAAGAACAGAGACAAGCTCGTAAGGAAAGACTGAGTGGATTATTTCTTAATGAAGAAGTGCTCTCTTTAAAAGTGACTGAGGAGGACCATGAAGGAGATGTGGATGTTTTAATGTGACAGGGGGGATTTGATCAGTGTTCTTTCTAAGCCTTAAATGTATTACCCTTATTGTTTACATATATTTCTTGACCAAATTTTCATTAGTGTTAACAATATAAACCAGTTCTTTTCTCAAGTGTAATTTTGGTAAGAAGGTTTAAGTATTGAGCTTTTTGAGACTAACTGTGCAACAAAGACTTGAGAAACTTAACTGTCTTCTGAAAAGCTGCTGAACAGATACCATTTTAAGGAGATCTGAACTTGGCTAACACGGTAACTTACTTGTGAGACATAAGTCATGGGGTGCTATTGGATGACACTAT
This sequence comes from Actenoides hombroni, assembly GCA_024336885.1. Lineage (NCBI taxonomy): Eukaryota > Metazoa > Chordata > Aves > Coraciiformes > Alcedinidae > Actenoides > Actenoides hombroni. Next base: position 10,585,155 of record WUAM01000395.1, read on the forward strand.
GCATGCATTACTATGCTTCAGCTTTTTTGGTGTTTCCAACTTAGAGTTAGTATTACACTTGGCTTGTTCTTTCCTCCTTTCCCATTATTAGGAAGATTGTTTAGCATGAGGAGAGAAGCCTTTAGTTCTATAGGGCTTTCTTCAGTCTTGCTCTTGGATCATATAAAATGGAAGTACTATGATGAATCCTTTTCTAGAAGTTGCAGTTTAACTCAAACTACACAGAACACAAGAAGCAGGACTTCTAGTGCAGGGAATCTGTAATGCAAAGAATGCCTAATAATGTAGTTCTTTACGAAGAAATTAGAATTCAAAAAAGCAACTTGAAAGCTTAGACTTCAGAAAGTTATTTTGCTGCTCAGTATCTTATTATTACTAATGGTTGACCAGTATATCCCTAATATTGCTGTGAAAAAAATCAAATAAAACCATCTTTATGTATTGAAAGTACACTAATTTGCAATTAAATTGTCTAGGACACTACTTAAAATAGGTAAAAATGCTACTGGAAACAAAAGTGCAGGCAAGTGGCACACAACTTTGGTAGCTCTTTTCCCAGAAGCATATCTAAGTAGATGGATGTTATTGGCAGGAGAACTTCCTTAATACAGCTGTGCTTTTTAGTTGTACATTTAGCTGAGGATGTGTCTTCTGTGTGGGTTGTTACACCACTGAGTGTTTCAGAATGCTCCTTTTGTTGTCTGTCTGCTTTTGGAATTTCTCCTGATAAGAAAATGATGTTTAAATTGTGGCTTTTGGGTAGGAAGGTAAAAGTAGTTTGAACCTGTTCCCTAATTCTGACAATCTGTACGGTGACTTTTATCTTGGAACTGCTTGTTACAGAACTCCTTCCCCCCACAGCTGAGTTAAACATTATACTTCTAAATTTCAGTGTGAAACTTAAAAGATTATAAAAAATATTTTTTAGTTCCAAGTTCAGGAAGTAACTTTTCATTGTCTTGATGGTTCATTAATTCACAAGAGCAAAATGAAAGTAGGGAGTTTGGCAGTTCAATGTGCCTGTAATTGCAGGACATAGCCCAATCCTGCAGCACTGATCAACTTTATATAGGATTTACTCCCACTCATTTTGCATGCCCTGCACAGACTTGTTAGCTCTGACGGCTGGAGTATTTTTCTTTCAGAAGTGGTGTTTCTTATAGCCTCAAAATAAACTGACCAGTTTAGCACCTGAACAATGGGCTTTGATGAGAAATAAATGAGGTCTGTAGCCAAAGTAGTACACCTGAACTTAGTTGCTCTTACTGCTGCTAGACAGAAGGTGCCCAGCCTTGGCTTTTGGCTGATTAAAAACCTCAAGTGTTAGCTGGCCTGTATGGCCACTAACCAGAAGTGACAGTTACCTGCCAGTTTTTGTTTGTACTGCACTATAGCTGGATGATGCCTCCCTTCCTTGTGTAGAAACAATACCAACAACTTCTAACCAGTATACAAGTTACTGAGAATTTAGATTGGCTTAAATCTGGAGCTTCTTTTAAATATCTTGGGTGGAGGGAAAAAAAAGAATTGCTGTCAATTCAGCTAATTTCAGGGTGCAGTTGTTGAACTCTTGCAGCCTGCCATGGCTGTAATGGATGAATTCATCGTGAAACATTTCACTGTGTGTACACTGTCACAGTTCAGTGCAACCTTTATTTTCTGCAGTGACTTTGAAATGTGATTTTTTTTTTTTTTTTTTTGAAGAAAAATGCACATTTAATACTGTAGAGAATTGAGACTCTGAAATGAATTGTAAGAAAAGTGCAATATCTCAGCGTGGTGGAGCATGAAACTGTGTCACTTTATTCTGTTTCAGCAGCTCTTCAGAATTTAAAATCCCTCAGACTTTGCTGAGAGAAGACCCTCTCATTTTGAAGAGGTACAGTTCTTTTTGGTCACCTGTCTACTAGCTTCCAGACATCACGAAATGAGGGAGGATAGTATTTCCATCTTGATCTTAGTGTGAGCATGTAAGTATAACTTAGTCCAAGTGATTAGATGGGTCCAATTGCTCATCTGTTACATTGCATGAGAAGGTCCTGGGTGCCACAGTAGCTGACTGTGATATGCCATCTCCAGCTGGGTACTTCAGTCACTTGTGTGACAGTTAAAATGACAGAAGGGAGTGGATTTCCAGGGGTTCCATGGTAATAGTTTATAGCTCTCTGATCTCATAGTCCCAGGATGCTTATAACCTTAGAATACAAAATTCTGAACATTCTAAGAATGCAGAATAACACCTTGCTTACCTGAACGTTGTCTTTGCCAAGTCCAGAGAATCAGGCCTGAAATAGCTGTGGGATTCAAGAGCTCTCACATAATTCTACATGTTTGCTTTTTTTTTCCCCTTTTCTCATCCTTCTTAGTTCTAGTGATACGGTCGTTTTGTGGAGGGGGGAGGTGTTTCTGTCAGGTTGCTGTCTTTCCCTGCATAAGCTGTATGCTTACCCAGGGAAGTGGCCGAGTCACCATCCTCCTGGATGTGGTGCTTAGAGACATGGTTTAGTGGTGGACTTGGCAGTGCTGGGTTAGCGGTTGGACCTTGTGATCTTAAAGGTCTTTTCCAGGCAAAATGATTCTGTGAATTGGTGTTGGACACCCATGGCACTAAGTCAGAATGGTTGGAGTTTTAGTTAAACTTGGTCTTGCTGATTGGAGTGTGGCCACTGTGGCTGCTGCTTTGCTTTACAGGAAGTTAGCTACAGATTATTGGATTCAGATAAAGAAGAGTAAGGAGACTGCTAAAATTGCATTCTTATTAATGTTTTTCTTTTTTTTAAAAAAAAAGAATCAAATCTCTGCTATTTATTCATACATAAAAAAAGTCAAGCTTAAAAGCAAAACAGAGGCAAACAGGAAAAAGGTGATAGTTCTGTGGCTCCGTGGTACTGAAGCTGTATATCTGGGTGCTTTGCACCCACTGTGATATGAATGTAACCAATTTACACTCTGTAACATTAATGGTTTGCTTCCGTGGTAACTTTTTCTCCTAAAAGGCTTAGAAGGAGCACTGAGAGTTTGATTGCAATAGGACTGTAAACAAGAGAGTACATTCTTTTCTAATATGATTTTAAATATGAGGAAGAAAGGTAGCTGCCTGACAAACCTGTCTAATTTTTGTGTGTGTATCTAATGCCATCCTTTGTTAAGATAATATCTATTTTTCTTTATCTGGGAAACCGATTAAAAGATGGTTATAGTATGCTCAGTATGGGGTGCTTACTGAGAGCAAGAGAAGTTATTGCAGGACTTTGCTGGGCTTAACTTCTAGTTCTCATCTTGTGGTTTGAAACCTGTGAAGATCATTCTCTGGTGGAAAAAAACCAAGCCAACCAACCTGCTTGAACTTATTCATATGCATTTACATCAGAGTGCATATACAATATAGAAACATATAAAAATGGCAATATTTACTGTTCATCTACACTGAATGGCCTGAAGCCATTTCTTCTCCTAATACTCTTTCAGCTTTGAAATCAGTTGATGCATTGGTCTATAAATATTAATAAACCTGACTGTTCTGGGGGCTTTTGAAGTTCCTTCTTGTAAGCCAGGTTTTCATGGCAAATGTTGTTGGACTCATTGGTTTACTGTTCTTTAGCTTACTCATCTTGCAGTTCTTGGGCATAGAAAGGATAAGTCAGCACGTAATTTTCTATTTAAGGATTGCAAAGGTAGTTTCTTAATCTACCAAGGTCAAATCCTAGTAATATTCAAAGCTTGTCTGTTTTGACTATTAACTCTAATTATGTTTGCATTCTCTCTCATCTGGCTAACTTTAAAACATTTTTCCAAACTACAAATAAATTCTTGAATTAAAAAAAAAAAGAATAGCTGTAATCTTGAAGCCTTGAATATAGTTCATAACCAAAGCAAGGGAAAAGTGGGGGTTTTGTTGTGGTTTGGGTTGGTTTTTGTTTTGTTTTTTTCTTTTTTTTTTTTTTTTTTTTTTTGGAGAGATGGGGGTAGATTAGAGTATATGGTACTGCTTAAATTGAGTTTGGAGTTTTTTCTTTTCTTTTCTTTTCTTTTTTCCCTTCCCCCCTCCCCCCCCCCCAGGTTCTCTGCTAATTGTATTGCTAAAATGCACTTTTGTATAGAAACCTGTCCTGTGTACATTCTGTATCTACTTTACACAATGTTTATAGAGATTTTTCTGAAGTTGTGGAGGATTTACTGAAAGCTGCAATGCTGGTGACTGATGCTCTTTGACTTCAAGTTTTCACTGTATTTGAAAATAGTTATGTGCATATTGAAGTACAGGTTGGAATTAAAATTGATGACATAGCAAAGATATTCTGATGAAACTATGTGGTATCTTCTTCAGAGCGGGGGGATTTGTGTGTAGGGCTTCATACTCCCCATTCAGGCAGAAAGCACAAATAAAGTGGCAGGTGTTACCTGTTCTTTGTGACAGAAAGCAAACCAGTCCCTCTTTCCCCAGTGTGGCTTGTCACCCCCAAAGTCTGATCAGAATTGTTCCATGGGAGAACGTTGGTTGTGAGCGATACAACCCAAGGTTTTGGTCTGGAAGCTGTCCTTAGTTCTTTGCCAGAGGGGTTGTTATGTATGTGCTCTATACTGTGTAGCTGTGGGCATAGGAAGTCTAATCACCTTTGTTGCCAGCGATAACTGAATCATCTGCTGTCACCCTCAGTGCTCATAGCAATCAAACCACCACTGCCTGTCCTGTGATGTTTACAATCCCTGACAAGACTTACAAGCTGACAACCTACCGTGCCCTTACCATTCATCCTGCAGGCACCTGTGGGTCACTGCTGTAAATCCTCATCTCCTTTGCTACAGCAGAAGCAGGTATGCTTGGGGACACCAGAAGCTGCAGGGATGCACACCAAGACATACAGGATCAGCAAGGACAAGGCAGTGGCAATGGCTTGGCTCTCACTAGTGTTTTGTGTAGACTACAATGAGGACACTTGGCAGCCTCTATATTCTGTGTTGTCCCCCAAGGATATTTGCTTTCTGCAATACTGAAGTTTCAAGTGTAGTATGAAAATTCATTTTCCTCTTGGAATCCAGCTGAAAAATCCTGAAGACCTGAGAAGAGACTAGCTGGCATAAGGATGTATTCCTCAGTGTTCAGGAAGTCTGCAGCATCTTGAGGGTCAACTGCCTTGTTCATACCAGCTGAGCATCATCCAATGCTTGCAGAAGTTAAAACTGACCCAATGTTACCCTCCTGTCCTGTTTCTGTAGATATTGAGGGATGGAGAGGGACAGATGAGGGCAGAAATACTGCATGTCGCAGCAAGTGGTGTCAAACTGTCAAGAAACACCTTAAATTGTTGTGGAGTCAGGGTTTGGGAGGCAGCAGAATGTAACTGCAGAAGCTACTGCTCTTTTGTGGTGCTTTACCTTCACTTCAGCAACCTGCTTGGGGTTTTTTGTGTGTTTTCACCCAAAGGTGAGTAACGGTGCAGAGCATTTTGCAGCAAAACAAATTGAAATGTTGCCAAGGATCTTGACCCATTGTGGTGGTTGCTTGTTCTTACAACTTACTGCTCCCTGGATCACCTGGAAGCTGCAGGGAAGTTGATGCTTATGTTTCTGAATCCCAGGGTCTGCACTGAGCTGGTCTGCTCTGTTTTGAACTTCTGAACTTCCTCACCAAGTTCTCTTGCAGCAGTTCATTACCAAGGTAGCAGTTGCATGAGTGAGTTGTTACACCTCCTGGCAAGCAGCTGCCTATCTGTCAAGTGAGGTCACATCACAACTAAAACACTGTGTGTGTGAGTTGTGATCTCTTATTATCCCTCCTTAATCATTTCTTCATTTATCTCTCAAGTGTATCAAGTTTCACTGCAATGAGAGAGTCTCATTTGACTGCCAAATGCTATTTGGGCACAGGCTGAACCCAAACTTTCACACTGGCAAAACAATTGAATAAACTTTTACTGAATTGATGGAGGGAAAATGGCACTGGCTATGATCTTGCTGTCCTTGGCCCTCTCCTACCATGGGCCTGAGCTGTGCACTTGATCCAAACACTTTCCAGTACAGAAATAGTTACAATTTGGTTTCTTGGGATGCTTTTCATGCGCTCTTAAGTATCCTGTGTCCTACCACGTAGAAAACACCTCCCCCCCCCACCCCCCATCCTGACAGAACATTAATCTCTTGTAAATAACTTCACCGGTGCTGAGATTGAATTCAAACTCAAATCCATGTGTCTGATCTGAGCCCTCATTTCCTGCTCTTCTCGACATGCTGCAGTGCCTTGCACCTGGCAGCATCACTGGTGTAAAACCGTGTTTCTCGTACTGTAGAGCACGCCTCTGAGGCTTAAACGTGATAATTCATCTTGGCTGGAGACTATTTCTAATGATGCTTCAGTTGAAGTGCCTGCCGTATTGCTGCAAAGTTTCTTGGAGGAAGAAGATTTGTTGCCGTGGCTGACGTGTGGTTTGACCATCACTTTGCTGGGAGTTGAACGGAAGGCAAGTAACCGGCCCACGTTGATTGTCACTAGGGGGAGCACTGGGGTCGCCTTACTCGCCTTTTGAGGCTACACCTGCCAACGTTGCTTTGCTACAAACGCTTTCCGTTATCCTCATATCCTGTTAAGAAATTGGGTCTTGCTTCTCCTCTTACGTTGGGTCTGTTAGGAGTTTGCTTTACAGTCAGAACATTTCCAGTGACTAAGGAATCAATTTGCTTTTCCTGTTGGCGGTGATTGCTGATTCCTGCACGATGGTTCTTGCTGCAGTTGAAGGATGCCTGCTGGTAACTTCTGTATGCACACTGTATTCATGCTTTGTATTCCCTGGTCTTTTCCAAATTCAGCCTTCCTCAACGTGGACTGAGGATTTTGCAGTTGCAAATACCAAGTGATGATAGAAAACAAGCAGTCAGTTTTAATGCACTAAGTCTTATACTGTAGTTACCTGTCTGTCTCTGGAAGGCAGGGGAAAGAAGATGTAGCTTTGATTACCTTTATTTTTTTGAATAATAACTTCTGAATATGGCTTTGGGGCTCCCTTTGGAGCAAAGAAAAATACTGCTTCAGCAGGGGCTGTTCTGTAGTTGTCTGGTTTTCTTTTTTTTTTTTCTTTCTCTTTACTTGTCTGACAATTATTGTTAGCTTTAGAAAAAAGCTTACTAATGCATATTAGAACCACAGAGAACATGTCAGGAGTTCTCCCTCGAGTCTCAGGTTCTTGGAAGTCAAGCTTCTAATGGCCTTGTGCAGAACTAGGAAGGCTTTAGCACTCATACATGATGGTGCAGGTATGCTAGGGACTCATCCTCCTCTCTGTGTCAGTAGCTGTCATAAAAGCAAAACGCAAAAGGAAATACAAGTTTTAGTTGTCATATGAAATAATTGTATAAGTCTTTGCTCAGTGTATGACTTAAAAGGTCTTTGGTTTAAAATTGTCACGTTATTGTAGTAGAGAGGTGGCTTTTTATGTTCAGCTGGGAAGCTGCTGTCGGTGGGCCTGGCCCACACAGGCTGCAGGGTGGTCTGAGGCAGCTTCCTGAGACTGTGTCTTTTCCCTAGAGAAAAAGCACTATCTTCTCAGTAATTATTTCTTTGGACAGAAGCATCATCATACAAATCATTAGTTCTTAGTTAAAAGGCAGTTGATTTAGCCCTTGCTGTCTTTGCTCACTGTAGATATAAATGGATTATTTGCAGGGTTTTGCTTCACCTTCCACTGTGCATGGTGGGAGCCAAGGAAGAGCCGAGACAAGCTGCTCAGTTTCCATCTACAGACAGAGTTTAGATCACTTTGTATATTTGATTCAAGGGATATCTAAAGGTGTAATAGGTCAGTTACTATCTTGAGGATGTGTATTCTTTGAGCAATGAATGCTCTGCACACAGGACAGTTTTGTGCAAGTCCAAAACCCTTGTACTTGACCTTTTTCCTAAGTCAGAACACAGTGGTGTGTTCACAGCCTGGCTGGTACTTCCTGACAAGAGCATTGTGAGCTGCTTAGCAGTTACAAGAGGTTATTTTCACTTAGGACCTCACAACTCTTGGGTAGTTCTATTTGGCAACTCCTCTCTGCTCTAATAGAATGCAGAACAGCTTGGGGACTTCCACCACATCCCCTCTTTAACACTGCAATGTTGTGGAGAATCTAACTGCAGTGTGAGTGCAAACCTTGTGTTTTCCAGCTGGCTGTGTGACTTCTAGTATTGCAAATACAGCTGAGTAGAGCAAAAACATTGGGTGTGTGAGGAGTGTCCAAAGTCACTTACTATATGATTGTCACCATACAGTCATGAGTATATTTATTATATAGTGACTCCCTTCTGAAAGCAAAATTGAACACTAAAGTTGATCAAATTGTCATGTATTTAATTAATGTTCTTTAAATCATGTTTAAAATTCAGCCAGCTCTGCTTTGAAATAGTCCCTGTCTGGAAGTACAGGGATCCAGGGCCTGTCATATCTAGGACTGGTACAGTCTTTTGCCCTGTAAAATTAGCCTTTGGAGATTGGAAGTGATCTCTCCAGAAACACTTTATATTGCCAGATTAAGTAGGGCAGGTAGAGACCAGCATGAGACTATGTGAGAGTTTAATTTCATTAGATTCAAGGTGAGAAAAGAAGCGTTATGGTGCTAGCAAGCCTTTATGAAGTTTGAAAGAATATCCCCTCCCCACCTAATATTTAAATAAGGTGAATTTATTTACCAAATACAAAGTATTCACAGTGTGTACGACTTACAATAAACATGTCACTCAACAAATCCCAGTACTTCCTCCTGAAACAATTTAGATTGTAAAACTGTTTGTAGAACTTACAAATGTCAGTCACCTGAAAACGAAGCGGTCTCAAATCTTAGCACAAACCCATTTGGGGGCTGATAAACCCGTTTGCAGACTGAGAAAATGAGTGTCATTTATGGTCCAGATACCTTATTGGCATACGTATTAAAATTCTGGTGTATGTCTATTTTTCTTCGTATTACATTAGCTGTAATTTCTCCGTAATGCTTCAATTCGTTTATATATTTGCACAACAGACCATCAGATAAAAAAGTGCCAAAATGTGTCTAAGGAGGTCCTCGCTTTAGCTTAATTGCGCACAAATTTCCTGCGGACTCTGAAGCTGAAGACCAATAACGAGACTGCTACAGCTAGAATAAACCCATTAGCCTATAAATTTAGAGCTTCTACCTGCTTTGCAAAGGGAGAATCATCTCTAAATGAGCCTAGTAACATTGATTTGTGATTAATCATTTTACTTAGTGACTCATCTATGATCACAGTACAACAAAAATGTCATGTTTGCTTAGTGGCATTAACTCCATTTATCTTCTCTGCATTCGGAGAATTGCCTTGTTGTCAATGTGGGACTGGGAGTGCAGCTGAGCAGTGCTGTTGTTAAAGGACTTATGATGTCAGTTTACCTAAAGCAGAGTATAGACAGAAAAAAAAAAAAAGTTGTTTAGTTTTTGTTTAGGTTTTTTTTGGGTAACCGTTCCCTTTCTTGAAGTCTTAATTGTTCTGCCTGGTCAAGACAAACCATTTGCAGTAATGATCTTACACCTGCAAAGCAAAATTCAACTTGGAAAATCACTGTTTTTCTAGTTGCTTCTGAATTTTTCTTTTTAAGGCTATCTCTGCAAGTGAACAAGTACTTTTACCTCTACTTTTTGAGACGATTTTGCTTTACATTTTGCAGAGTAATTCCAAGTCTTGCTCATTGCTGGATTGCTTGGCTTTGCCATGTTAGCACTGCTTTTCTACCTGGATGCCATCAGAATGATTTCCTAAAAATGCAGTGCTAGAAGTGTTTGTAGATGGTGATACTCATTGTCTCCAAGAACTTTTATTAATTGCTTTATGTTAAGAAAGTAAAACCTTGTAGCACCTCAAGAGGAAAAAAAAGTTTAAAAGGAGCTGTACTGTTCTTTGCTAAGACTGGAGTTGCTCAAGAGCAGCAATCAACATGTTAGGATCTTTTTTTTTTTTTTTTTTTTTTTTAATACTAGAATCTGTTATTCTACAGTGTCATAGAGGTGAGGATCTGCATCCTCAGTCCAGCTAGCAGAGCACTAGGTCTGGAAGGAGATGCCTGAGGTGTCATGGCTCATGTCTTATTCTGTTGCTCTCTCTCCCAGCAGTGGGCTTTGCTGCTGTTCCTCTTTACTATTGAGCTGTTGTGTTGGAAGTGAAGCTTCTTTCTTCAGACTCTGTACTGCACTCAGCATTGCAGCACCACAGCCTGAACCGGGGCCTCTGCTCCTTACTAAAAGTAAAGACTGGAGTGAAGGTGAGTTGTACTGGTACCATGCTTCACAATAACAGAGATGCCCACTGTGAACACGCTTGGGGAAGGAGGGGAATGTTAAGAATACACAACATTTTAAAGGTTTCCCAGTGAAATAAAATTTGGACTTGGATGATTGCTGCTCTAATAATTGGAATTGTGCTTTCTGACAAGTCCAAAAGGGCTTTGCTGGAGTAAATATGCCCTGGTTAGGTAGTACTGGTGATTATTCCAGTATTGGGGAAATATCTATAATGTTTATAATTAAACTGTTTTTGCACCATGTAGTAGAGTAGGCAGAAGAAACGGTGTAATTCCTGTTCTCTGACATGTAGGAAATACCAGAATGAAAACCCAGCATCCTGGGTTGTATCAGCACTAGTGTGGCCAGCAGGACTAGGGAAGTGATCATCCCCCTGTACTCACCACTGGTGAGGTCGCAGCTCAAATCCCGGGTTCAGTTTTGGGCCCCTCATTACAAGAAGGACATTGAGGGGCTGGAGCGCGTCCAAAGAAGGGCAGCAAAGCTGCTGAAGGGTCTAGAGACCAAGTCTGGTGAGGAGTGGCTGAGGGAGCTGGCATTGTTTAGTCTGAAGAACAGGTGGCTCAGGGGAGACCCTCGTTCTCCACAACCTCCTGAAAGGAGGTTTTAGTGAGGTAGGGGTTGGTCTGTTTTCCCAGGTAACAAGCAATAGGACAAGAGGCAATGGCCTCAAGTTGCACCAGGGAAAGTTTAGGTTGGATATTAGGAAAATTCTCTTCACAGAAAGGGTTGTAAAGCCTTGGAACAGGCTGCCCAGGGCAGTGAAGGAGTCCCCATCCCTGGAGTTATTTAAAAGACATGTAGTTATGGCATTTAGGGATATGGTTTAGTGATGGATGTGGCAGTGCTGGGTTAACATTTGGACTCGATCCTGAAGGTCTCTTCCAACCAGAACAGTTCTAGTTTCTATGAAATAACGGGCTGCATAATGTAGGGCAGTACTGAAAAAAAAGAAAAGGTACTTGCTAGATTAAGATTTTGTTCAGGACTCGAGAGGTATTCGTAGCAAAACAAGACCTGGCGTACGCAGAGCAAGCCACCCCAGTAACTGGAGGTTGAACAAGGTTAAGTTACAAATGCTGATGTAGCTAGATGCTATCTTGGCCAAAATGGTGTTTTTGCTGATCTGTGTATATTGCTAAGGTGATGAAAAGATTCATGTTGAGTATCAGATCTGAGGAAAAAAAGCAAACCAACCCATAAACCCTCAGAGGAAACTCTAGTTTAAAGAGCACTGTGTACAACCAGGTGTAGTGAGGATGAAGAATTGACACCTGCCCTGTGTTGCCTACTCAGTGTCTAAAAAGTCTGAGTTACATCTCTGCACAGGAAGTTACTTAAAAAAAATCATGAATACTTGCATGCAAGCATAAGTACAGCTGGCCTCTGCTCATGGATATGGAGGGTCTGTGTTCAGCATTTCCTGTGACTATGGAAGCTGGAAGTTATCTTTAAAGGAAGAGACACAGTCCTGCAATTTCATAATGGCCCCAGTGAAGCTTTAATAAAACCACTAGGTACAGGGAATGCTTGCAACCTTGGGTAATCCATCAGGAGAAGGACATATCAGTGTGATAAAACTTGACGATAAAAAAGAGCCAAGGACTCATTGCTGCTTCTGTGGTAGCACTGGGTTGGTTTTTTTTTTCTCTTTAACTTTACAACTGAGACTGCCTGCCTCTGTGCAGTTTAGTGATGATCAATGTGAACATGCTGGAACTGTTTACATGAAGTAAGCTGAATCATTCAACCTAATATTCATTTGTTTGTCTAAAGCCTCTTTAGAGCCACTTGTGATCTGAAGACTAATGTGGCACGAAGATGCTAATGCTCAGTGTATACATAAATCATTAACTACTTAATTTGGATTTGGAAACCTGAGGCAACAGAATGCTCCATGGAGAAGCAGCTATATTTATCTCTCTCCATCCTGAACCACCTGTCTCCAGAGACCTGGAATGCATTAGAAAAATGAATGTAATGACTGAACTAAATCTGGGTCCTCTGTTCCAGAAGAAAGCAACAACAGTTTTTACTAGCAGAAAATAATGGAAGTCTAGGATCTGTTCTGCTGAGACAAGAAAAATTAACTTGAGCAGAAAGATCTAGTAATCTAGACAGATTTATTTTTTTCTCTTTTTCACTACTGCCAGAAAAATGAGTAACAGTTAAGAATCATCTAAGGCCAGATATATATTTTTTGTAAGTATTTTTGGAGATGGTCTAGGTAAGAGTGCTTGTGGAAAAGGAGTTTTGCTCCCTGTTTAATTTCACGCAGCAGGATTTGATGCAGTAAAGTCAGACCTGAAAGCCCCACTTCTGCAATATTTCAGCCCATTCCTGGAGGTGTATTTAGCTACATTTCTACAGTGCAGTGTATTGTCACTGATGAGGGAATGTATCTTCCAAGCTGACAAGCCAACCTGGGTAGATACACGTGATGTGAACAACTTCCTGCCATTCAGAGATGAATTTTCCTCTTACCACTGTTACCTTGTTCCTTACCCGTGGCTGTTTATTAAAGAGCTGTGTTCTGCTGCCTGAAACACCACAAAGAATGTTACTGATACTGGAGCCTAATGGAACTTGTGCAAGGGATTCTGCCTTTGTGCTGGTGCAGGGCAATAAACTTTAAACTTCATAAAGGCAAGTTTTGGGAGTAGTTAAAATTTTTAGATCTAAATTGGCAGAGATAGATAAGCACTTCTTAATGATGTCAGTGGAAGAATTTAATCCTCTGAAGCTTTTGTTTCTCTTATGTTACTGAAATAGGGTTAGATGGGTGTATTTCAGTATGTTGCACACATAGAGCACCAAAGCTGCTTGTGGACCAACACTGGTCGATCCTATGTTCATTCCTGCAAGTCCAAGAGGTGTTAGTGCCCAGTTTTATAGAGGGGAAAACTGGAGGTGCTGTGAGCTAACCAGGATCCTGCCACATGGGCATGATGGGAGGCAGGAGTCATCAACCTTCTTCCTGTTTTATTCATCTGTTCCTTCTTTAATACTACAGTGCTACCAGATTGGGCCTTTTCTTCTCCTTTTGATTATTAATTTGATCTTTCTGGGTAAATAATATCATAAATGAGAATATTTTTATTTGAGTTATGTTGTGACACTGTTAATGATGAGTGTGTCTGTTTCAGGAATAAGTATTTTGTTTGGTATTTCAGTAGTATGTTGTTTAACTGAATGGAAAACTCTGCCCACCAAATGGGAACATGAGCCATGTTTTCTATTTAGTAAAGCAGATCTCTTAAAAATTATTTTGTTTTAAACATCAGACAGACTCACTCATTCTTAAAAGAAGCATTGCTTAAATATTTAATGACAGCTTATCTTAAAGTGTTCGATCTGTCCTAGATAAAATATTTGATTCATCTTTAAATACATAACATCTAAACCCTACTCCTTTAGATCTTTATGGTAATACAGATTTGGGAAAGTTACATGCCAAAAACCCCCCAACAGTTACAGTGTTGGAGGGCAAACAGGAGTTATCACATGCTCCAGAGAAATCAAAATCACTTCAATATAAAGATTTTAGTAATGTGCTTTTATTTAGGTTAAAAGCTGGAAAGTGAAGTTTAAGGGGCAAGTCAATATTCTCACAAGAACTTGTTTTACTTCATGATATAAAACTTGGAGATTACTTGTCAGCTACATTAGTTTTTAAACTCTTTTTTTTTTTTTTTTTTTTTTACAGAGAGTGATATATATACTTTGGAAGAAATAGTTCTTTTTCAGGGATAGCACTTTAATTTTATTGCAAATATTGAGTGAAGAAAGCTCCAAAGAATTTAGCACAATAAACCACTGCTGTGTTCAAGGCAGTAATATAAGGGGTTTTTTTTGTTTTTTACAGTTGCTAACAGCAACTTATGTGGCGAACATAAGTACAGCAATTTCAAAGGACACTCTGGTAATGTGAATTTCTTCAAGTAGTTAAATACTGATGTCTTTCACCACAACGTCAATGTCAGCTCTGCTCCCAGTCAAAAAGCAAAGGACAAATGAACTTACCGGTTTTATTTGCTTTTTTTTCAATGGAAGGGTTTTCAGAAAACTGACAGTAGGCAGTCTGGTCTGTAATTTTAACTTGATTTATTTGAATTAGTGAAATCTTCAGTAAATACATCTCAGTACACATGCGAAATATTTCCCCAGGGAGATTAAACATCCATTTACTTCAACTCCGCTGCTGCTCACAGACTTTTAATTGCAGTGCCTGCCAAACTTCTCGAGAAAGGAAGAGCAAAGAAAGAGGAAAAGAAGGTCACCCCTGTAGAGAGCTGTTGCACTGAGTGGGAGCAGTGGTTAGCACACTTCAGCTGCTCATCTGAATGCCAGGCAAGCCTGCTCGTACGTCAGGAAGCGCAGCTAAATCGCTTACACTACCGATTTGTGTGTGTGTGTGTTGATCAGGAGGAGTATTTGTCTACTGCTAAAGAACTTGCCTTTCTGTGTGGTGTTCCCAGCTACTTGCTGCATCCATGTGCATGCAAGAGTGGCTGCACTGGTGCCATTCACCTCTGTTTGGGGTGACTGGTTAATAGGAAGAAATTTAAAGGCAAATGCTAGATAGGAGTCCCCTGCATACTGTCATGGGAGTGCAGACCTTTTAGAACAGCCTGGAGATAACACTGACTAACTGTGAAGGTTCATCCTTGAGGTGGAGTTCTACCCATGTTCAAATCGATGCCAACAGGGTAGTTGATTTTAGCCTTGGATTTATTTGCTTTTTGCTGCTGGTAACCATGGTATGGCACACGTGTTCTTAAAGAGGAATATGTGCTGTTGTCTTAGCTTGAGGCTTTATTGCAAAGGCTGTGGGTTGTCAACAGGATTTTTCCTACCTGCAGGCAAGGTCTGGACTTGGTAATGTCAAAATAGAAGTAAAAGGCCTGACGTCCTCCTTCGCCTTTGCAGGATGCCCCAGTAGTTCTCTGAAAGTCATCCCAGTTGAAATGGTAGAGACAAGTGCAAGTAAACTCCCCCACCCCTGCACCCCCGTCCTCACAAAGATAATCCCACAGGGCAAGTGTCTTAGATTGACCCAGAACTATCTGCCAGAGCTCACCTTTAATTCTTTGTTTCCTGCCATTGCTGCTTCTGTTGTCCCAGGAGTTCACTCTTTAAAGTAGTAGTATCCTGGCTTCCTGGGACATGCCCGTTCCCTGGCAAACCGGGCAACACAAGTAAAGAAAGAAAGACACTAAAGATCCCTTTTGAAACAGAAATGAGTTGCTTAAGAAACAACTCTTCCAGACTGGAGGCTTGTCTGTCAATGTCACATGCTGCAGTGCCCTCTGACTTGCTTTTGAGAGGCATGTTTACAGGCTGCCTCCAAGGAGTGAGGAACCAGCCTTGCTGATTCAGTGTGCTAATGTAATCATCCTTGAGACTTTGCTTGGCTGCAGTGTGCTCAGAAGTGTCTTCTCATGCCCTTTTAGTGTTTCTGAACAAATCTGGGCTTAACTGAGAACATCATTCTCTACTCTAAGTTTCTGGAAACTTTACAAAGGGAAAGGTATGGTCAGTATTTTGAAAGATATATGTATTTTCTGCTATAATTAGGTAGAATATGGACATAGCATTATAGGTTCAATTAAAAGCATGTCAATAAAAGGCAGTTGTATGCTACATAAAAGATTCTTTTGTTGAAAACTGGCCTGAGTTACGACTGTTTTATACACATTAATTTGCTTTGTACATACAGAATGGAGCTGATTGAACAGCACGATTGTCTGACGAGAGCTGAAAAGCAGCACTTGCTGTAGGTAATTTAAATTGAGCCCTATTATCATTTACGGATTTATTCTGCTTAGAATCAATAAGATGAAAAAGGGTCTGAAAGCTTTACGTTAATGCTAATCACTTCTGGGTCAGTAACTCCCTGTGTTTAAGTTATGTATTTCTTCCCTGCATTCAGGGAGCTACTTGGAAAGTGAAATATTTAAAATATCTTCCACGGAAGAGAATCTTCCCAGCTCTTCTACTTCCCAGAGAATTCAGCATTGATAAGTATTTTGTTGTACTGAAAAATCCTCAAGAGGGAAGTGACACCAATCAAAAGGATAAAAGAGATGCTCCAGAAAAAAGCTCAGCACAGAGTGCCATAAAAATTTTGTTACAAAACAGCATTCTTGGGGGCTGGAGATTCAACTTGACCCTAGGATGCAGTGTGAAGCTGCATTTGGGGAGCTGCAATCATTTCACTTCCTACTATAGCAACAATTTAGTTCTTGTATGATTTATCTTTTCAAGTTAGAGAGGTATCACTGGGCCCAGGACAAAAGAGAAAAGACAGAAGAGAGGCCAGAACCAAGATGATTTTGGGTATAATAATGCAATCAAGAGGGAATACAATGAAAGGAATTTTTATGTGTCAAGCAGGAAAATTTGTAAAATTACCTCCAAAAATCAGCTTGATAATTGTAATTGTCTTGTAAGACCTTGGTTATTGTCTTTGGGGCTGCAGGCAAGGGGCAGAGGCGTGCTGTGCTGAAGGGTTCTGTTGGGCAAACCAGAGGGGAGCTGACAAGTTCTTATAAGGAAGAAACCTAAACACACTGTCACTCTGAACAAGGATCCATGGTGAATTTCCCAGTCCTCCAGGCTTGTTTTGTTCCTCTCAAACTTCAGGGATGGTTGCTAAAAGTGTGGCTTAAAGAGAAAGTGAGGAGGAAATAAAGGACCCCTGTTACAGTAAGAATGTCTGCTGTGTTAATGCCTACTTGTGCCACTTGCTGGCTATGCAGTAGTGGATGGGCTGTATCCCCTGCCAAGAAGCCAAGGGTAATAAAAGCAGTGAGCTGATTTCGATCTCTTTAGGACTTGGATTTGCAATGCCAGAACAGAGCTTATTGCTGTCTGAAATCTGTGATTTTTTTCACACAGAGCAGGAAAGAAGAGATGATATACAAGCAACACTCCTGTGAGAAGGGTTCCTTGAGTCTTGGTTCTGCAGTTTCTGCGGACTTGGCCCCTCACAGCTCTGCCGGGGAAGATCAGCTCTGCAAGTTGAGAGGGGGTCCAGGCGACCACTTCTGAAATGACTTAGGTGGAGGACTGTGCTATGGCAGAGCTGAGGCTCAAGGTCCTGGTGGCACTGCAAAGCAGCAGGGTGAGTGATGCTCCTTTCCCTGAGGAGACTGCTTTGCAGGCAGGGCAGAGCGTGGCAAAAGGATGAAACGTCTTGACTAAGGTGCGTGGAGCTGCAGGGGCAGAGTCACAAGTAGAATTAGCCTTTCAAGTCCCAGGTGAGTGTCCTGGCCTCTGCACCCTGCTGCATCTCTGTTCAGATACAGCAAGATTAGTTCTGGATGATTAAACCATCAGTGCTATTACAACTGTTGTCCATCGTGTGCACCGCTGTTGGAGCTGATTGACGTATCTTTGTTATTTCATCAACAAAGTGGCTTTCTCTCCTCTTACTCAGTTTCTCCAGATACCTGCGAGTACTACTTAAGAGGTTCTAACTTTTTTTTTTTTTTAATATTTAAAAAAAAATGTTAAACTTTTCTTGTATTAAAATGGGCTGGAGCAGCTAATACAATCTCATGCAGTAAATAGCTATAAAAACATCAAAGGTTTTGGTAACTGTTAGCTGTATATTTTGTAATGCCTATTGTATTTCCATTTTGTTAGTTCTATTTAAAGAGCAATATTATCATGCCCCATTTCCTGTTAGATAGTTCTATTTGTCTGCTCTACAGGAGGCAGGAGATTTTAGGTCCAAAAGAAATTATCTCTCAGTAAATTACTCCTAACTCCATTACGGAATACTAAGCACTCTCCCCTTATTGTGTGAGCAGCTTGAGGAGATAACATTGCAATTTATTTATTTGTTTTGTCCCATGTATATAGGTGACACACAAACTCATCTGAGCAGAGACGGTGATAACTGACAGGTACATTAGATCAGTCACATACAGCAAAGTTTACTTTGATTATGTAGTAAGTGTCAAGATGTACAGTAGCTGATGTCAGTTTGATTGCTCTTATAGCATATAATGGCTTGTCTTTTTCATGGTTGAATGGACACTAATTTTTGTCTAATAAGTAAGCTATCAGTTGAGTGTTTTAGAGTAGCCAGCATTATTTTTTTCTTTATCTTACTGAAAGGGAAACCATTCGTGAAATTATTTTAAAATTTGTTTGGATTGCTTGTTGTATTCATTTTTTCACCTTCTGAAGTCCCCTGTTTACTCAAAGGTACTAAAGGTACTATATTTTCTAAGGACCTGCTGTGAATCTATTGCATTGTGCATGAGACCTTTCCACGCTGAAATAGCAGTGGAGAACAGAATATTTTCTATCTGTTTTGATGTATAGTTGCCAAACTGCAAAGTCTGTGTGTAACATCTTTTAAACTTTAAAGGGAGAAGAAATGATGTTCTGTTATTACAACCCCAGTCCTTTCCCTCTGTACGTCACGTAGGAATTATCTAAGACTGTAGCTTTGTAGGTTTATTTTATTGTTATTATGCAGCCATTATTTCAGTTGAGTTGTGTTTATGAAAATAACTTATAAAAGCACATTTTGCAAGGCATAGTGTAACTGATTAATAATGGACTTAAAAAACCCCAAACGAACGTCAGTGGGCTCTGGAAGTGAAATGTTCTGGGTTGTTTAGATATTTACAGTAGTTGCTAAATTTGGGGGCATATGTTCATTTAAACCCCTCAACTTTCTGGCTATTGCAAGTGTGGTAGTATTTATGAACACCTCTGAACCCTGTACTGTTAACAGTTAGACATCAGAGGGACCAGAAAGACTGAGTTCAATATGGTTACATCTTCTCCTGTGCTTCTCACTGACAGATTGAGCTGGTTTAGCTGTAACTAAAGTGATCCGTGGCTCTTATTCAGCAGGGTGCTGAGGCCTTTGATGCCTGGTATGCATGGAGCTAGGTGTTTTCTTGGGTTTTTTTCTTTTGTTTGTTTGTTTGCCAGTCTGGAAAAGTATCTTCCTTTTTGAACATTACTAGTGTGTAGGAACTTTCCATAAAAGGTATAGCAGTGAATGGCACCTTCCTAAGGTGAAATTCTGTAAGAGTCCTTATGAGATGAGAAATTGAGATGCAGCTTGAGTTCTTTTTAAAATTGAGAATTTTGTGTGTGCTCTAGCAATGCCTGGAGCTGCTCTTTTGTAATTGCCTTCAAGGCTGCGTCTTGGAAGTCCTTAGCACTTGCCATCCACTCTGCCTGGGGAGAGTTACTTGGTTTACATCCAGGGCTGGGCTCGGAGCAGCTGCACTCACCACAGTCCCAAAGCAGAAACCCTGCCACGGAGCTGGGAACTGAGTGGGGATCTCTTCCATCTGTTCCCCTGTCCTCCAAATGTAGCCCCCTCACTCCTCTCTCCGCTTGCTTAGCTCTGTACAAAGAAGGTGAGTACTGGCATAACCACTGCTAAAGCATCAACAGAAAACTTTATTGCTGCAGTCAGCAACATCTCTACTAGTTCACTTTGAGAGAGCACCAAAAGAGGTAAGACTTGGGTGTTTTGATAACTTACTGATGAGAGTGTCTCCAGGCTCTTCTCATACATTAACATTGCAGTCTGCTTCACTTCTCTTCCTATATTCACTTTGGGATATATAGAAAATAAGGCTATAATAATGCTGTCCTTTCTTGTCTTCTTTCACAAACATTAATCCCGTGATTTTTTATCAGTACAAAATAACCCTGGAGATAGGGCAGTCTGTGGATCAGCTTCTATGAAACTAGAAAACTGAAATTATTTTGTTTAATTGCGTGTGAAAGTCAACTTTTGTCAAAATCTCTAGCTGTGACTGGGTACTTACAAAATGCAATGTATTCTTTTCTTTAGCAGATCACCTAAATACATTTTACTAGCAACCCTTTTGAACCAGATGAAACTGTAATTCAGGCTGTCTTGTCTGCTTCTGCTTTAGTTCACAATAATGTCACCGTGCTGCTCACACCAAAGACTTAAGTTTTTATCTGTAACAGCTACATCAGGTGTTTTGTCCTAGTTTTTCTGCAGATCATTACCGATAAGGTAGGTTTTCTAAAATAAAATAAAAAAAACAAACAGCAATCCTCCATTCAGTATATACTTTTAATGTAAAAGTTTTTGTTGCTCCATCAGTATGACTTTACAAGCTCATCCCAATCTTCCAGTAACTGCCCACCAGCCATCATAGAGCAATTCTCCATCTGGAATATGGAGAATATGCTGCAGCCAACAAAGGAAGTTAATAGGGAATATTATGTTCCTTCCAGGAATTGTTCCTTAGCACACTGCTTGGCTGAACATCTTCAATCCTTGAAGGTTAACCTCACAGTTTTTTAGTAAACCAAATATAGGGGACAGGATGGCCAGGGGTTGAGAAGAGGACAAGCGGGTGGGAGAGGTGGCTTCTCAGGAGTGCTCTGCTGCTGCTGCTGCTTCAGAGGAGGAGGAGGAGGAATGCATGATCTGCTTCATGCTGTGGCTCCTTCATCCGCAGGGCTGGACGGGGTGGGAGGGGTGTCCAGGACAGCACTCAAACCTGGAAGTAGCGTATGGGTGGTGAACCTCTAGGACAGGTTCAGCAGGGGCAGAAGGAACAGCCTGAGCTCAAGGCAGGTGTTTCTTAGGCCATGGGGCAGTTGTAGGTGCAGAAACGAGTTGGTGACACATCCCTTCGTGTAAGTGCTCCTCACTGTCCTGGGTGCCCGTGCCGAGGGGCTGGCGGCGGGGCCCTCTGGGGAGCTGAGGGGCTTCCCTGCACCACTCCCAGCCGGTTCCCGTCGCCCCAGCGCAGAGCACCGCTGAGCCCCTCAGCGAGGCTGGAGAGTTTGGGAGAGGGCAAAATGGAGCCGAGGGGCGAGGGGAAAGGGGGAGACACAAAGAGCCCCGACGCCCAGGGCCGGGCGGGAAGAGGAGTCATTGCTCCAGGCCTTCGGTCTCACCGCTCGGCCCTGGAGGGCCCCAGGGGGCTGGTTTGCTGAGAGGAGCCGCAGCCGGGTAGGGCCCGCGGAGCAGGGGTTGGATCCGTGTGGATCAATGCAGACTAACACAACCCACTAGCTTGATTTCTTTGTAGAAATCCATATAGAGAGCTGTTTGAATATAAGGTCTATAGAAATGCCCTGTTCTTAACTACATTTTATGCACTTTGTGTGGTTCTATAGCTGAAGTTAGTGAAGTCCAGCTGGTGTAGCAGCACATGCTCCTTCCTGGCTGGGTTTTGTTCACAGAGCTTCTGCGAAAGCCACAACTCAGACATTCTCTAATAAGTATCATTACGCTGTCAGGGATACATAATACACAGTCTCATCTCTTCTTTTTCTTCTTCCCTGTTTTCTTTTGTCAGTCTAGGCTTTATCTAGTTGTGATCCACGGCGTTTATTGGCAGGGTTGAAAATTAACAAGTTGTTATAAAATCTCACTAATAGCAAAAAGAAAAAAAAAAAATCTGCCTTGCAGGAAGACACCTGAAGTTTAGAGATGTTTCCCCCTTATCTTCCTTTTTCTTTGATTTCAGGCATCTTTTGCAGGATGAGCAAGTGGAGCAAAATTATTATGTGACTGTGGAAAAAATTTTTACAGAGAAATTCTTATTTACCTGGTCTAGATTAAAGTCAGCAGATCTGTATTTCCAAGTGGCAGTGCATTTGGATTGATTGTTCAGAATAAGGAAAAAAAAAACCAAACCATCCTATCCTATGGTTGGCAAATTTGCAGTGAGGACCCCATTGCAAGCTGGTGGTTTACATCTCATGTAACTTGAAATAAAGGAGTCGCTCACACATTCATAATCATTACAATTACTTCTACTTTACATGAATTAAGTAATTTGTATGGCATTACTGTTTGGGGCATTTGTATCCCTATTCAGAGCACTTCTTCAGTACTTCAACCCCACTGATGGTAAAGGCAGGTGCATGCCAGTTACCCACAAAACCAAGGCAAAGCTCTATGGGGAAACTCTTTTATGTCCATCTAGATTTGAATTTGTAGTCCCTTTCCAATTACTGTGCTAATTGTTTAAGAGATTGCTAGACTAAAAAAGTTTTTAATCACTAATCTGTTTTTGAAAGGAACTTATGGGCTCAAAACCTGAACTACATACTTCTTAAATTAATTTTCTTCATGAATACTTCTTTCTCAATACAGATTTGTGAGTCAGAACACCCTACTGTGCTTGGTTCTTTGTCTTTTCTTCAAACACCTGGCCTATTATTCTCCTTTTTTTCCCCCCAACAAAATCGTTCTTTCTTTGTAGGCAAGGTTCTGATGATATTATGTCATTGGAAATAAGGAAATTTACCCAACATCCTATGTTATCAGAAGTGAACTTGGCACAGAGCACAAACTAAACGAGCCTGACAGCCAAGTGTGAGCACTCCAATAGAAACATGTCTTGAAGACACACCAACATGCTGCAGAATCTTCCAACAAAATGCCTCAAAAAAAATTGTGACGTGAAAGGTAATGTCAAGAGGTTTAATTTGGAGATTGAGGTGTTTTTCACAGTGGGCTAGTGGCTGTAGAAAGAGATGGGGGTGGTAGTATATTCAGATCTTCTGTGCTGCTTTGAAAATCCTCCCCTACATTTTTGCTTTCAGGAAAACCAGACAAGCCCAATAAAACAGCCAAGGCTCCAGGCCTGTTTCAGTTGAAACCTATGCCAGAAATACATCTTGATGTCACCCAGAGAAGAATTATGCTGCAACCCTTCTTTATTCAGAAGAGAGGAATAGCATCAAATCCTGCAGCCTTTATCCAGATCAGTGCAGGCTTTGCCTAAATTAGGACTAAAGAATTTAGTGCATAAGGTAAGATAAAGTGTTGGGAAATAATTGGAGCGTTCAGTGTGAGAGAGTCCCTGTGAGATGACTGTCCTGTGTAGAATGTGAGATGCTGCTCTTCTCACTGACAGAAGAAAAGCTAGGGAAGTCAACATCCCTGCTTGGTTCATGGTGAGAGTGTTGACCCATGTGTAGCTATGAAACGAGGCTGAAGGTTTTTCAGTTAAATGGTCCCCAACTTTTTTTTAATAACTGTAATTTTAATAATAATAGCTTGTAGTTTAACCTCTTGATTTAGATTTAAAATAGACTGAATAAGTAAACCATCTTCCCTTGGTGTGATATTTATTGTAAGATAGTAATAATTACCCTAAAAAGCTTGCTTAGTTTTAGTTACAGACACACTCTGATTCCTAAGCTTATTGCAAGTGTTGTCCTGCATGTTTATTTTCATAATATCATTAGCTCTCACAGCTGGCTTTTCAATTCACATGAAAGAATGTGAATTTCTTGGAAGGACTTATTAAAGCTGAAAAAATGAAATCAGCTTAAAGAAAACCTTTCTGCACTTCAAACTAAAACCAGATGAAACCTCAGTAAGCTGTATTCTCTACCTGTACCCCCTGGGAAATACTGATGAATGCAGACACCATCTTCCATCCAAATGGCACAGGAATGGGCAGCTCCTCGTTCATCAGTAAGGTAACAAAATAGGCCACGTTCTTACCTTTGCAATTCTGTCATCTACTGAACAGGACACAGTAGCTTGAAGCCACAGAGCTACACATAAATATACACCAAAGAGGAGACTGTCCCTGCCTCAGTGTGACAGTGTCAGGATAAGCAGAGGCCACAGCCTATGGTGTCAGGGGAGTGTTTCTGAGCAGATTCTTGGCTGTGGTTCCAGTAGGAGAGTGGGTATCTTGGAAGGGTGCCCTCTTGCAAGGAGAATTAGGAAAGAGCAACACCAAATCAGTCTGGCAGGGGTTTAGGAGCCAACCCTGCTGTCCAACCCTGCAGGGCCCAGAATGGTGTTAAAGTGGCTGTGTGTGCTGGGTCCAGGTAGCAGCTCCTAGCTCTGGCATGAGCTGTAGTGCAGATGAGTGAAGCCACTTGCCTCGGTGTGTTAATTTCTGTCCCTGAAATGATTTCTCTGTATAGCTACTGGAAAAACTTTGTTGATAAAGTTATCTCTAATGTAACTGCTGAAATCCAGGGAATTGTAGCTTGTGGATTTGATATCTCCCCCCACCCCCCCCCAATCTGATATCCCTGGTGAGACCTCTGTGGTCAATGACTTTGGTGATTACATAGGACCTACTCTTTCATGCAATGCTTTAAAGCAGCCTTCAGCAGTTATTTTTCCCGTGCTGCTTTTGGTGGATTTCTCTCGTGTGGTTTTATTTTTGTTGCAGAATACTTTTCTGAATGGCTCATGGCAAATACAGGACAGTTTCTGCTACTTTAAATGAAACAGTGACAGTCTCCTTTTCTACAGAACCTCCTTGCATTTCAAGAGACACTGATGGCAAGAAAAGGTGCCATGGAAGCTTGTACAGAGTAGAACATGAGTTGTGTAATGACAGTTTTCAAGCCATTAACCTACTTAAAAGGTTAATTTGGAACAAACTCAGTGGATTCCGCGTTGTGCTGCCAGTTGGCAGCCTAGGCCATGAGGGTGGACTGCTGGAAGCAAATAGCTGTTGTGGAAGCAACACACTCAAACTTTGTATGAGAGCTCTTGGTTACATCACTTCCCAAGTGCCCTGCTGTTTGAGCTACAGTGCAGACCTAGCGTAATTTGGGCGGAAAGCTTGCTTTTCCTAACAGTAAAATACCAGCACCTTCTCCTACCTCTAACAATGGGGTCTATAAACCCAGAAATACTTCCAGTCTTGAGGTAGGTTATGACCTAAGAGCAGTCAAAGCTGTTAGTATTTCAGAGGAAATGGAAAACTGACCTATCTGATCCAGAAATCTGTGTTCTCTGTCATACTCTTAAGTACAAGATCGGAGGAGTCTACAGAAACAAGAGTTAGGTGGCTGGAGCTCTGCACTCCAAACTCCAGCCTTGAAAACATTGGTGTAGTCCCAGAGCTGCCTCGAGAAAGAAGTTCTAAAATATACAAAATCTTTTCAGTGTGAATGTGTTTGTCTTGAGGAACCAGGCAGCATTGATGGAAGGGTTTCATGTTGTCCTATCAACCCACAGAAATGGAGCTTGCTTGCTCAAACCACCACTACAGATGTGGGTAAGGTGATCTTCATGTGTAATCAGCTATTGGCCTTTCCTTGGTAATTGCTGAGCAACAATTAGCACTTGCAGAACTCTGCCATTTGCACAGTGTCACATTTGTTTAATCAGTCCTCACAACAGCCCTGTGAGGTAGGCGAGTAAGCTGCCAAAGGAGGATACTACTTACCCTCAATTTACGCTAAAGCGTCACACCTATCAATGAGAGCTGTTCTCAGTCCCACTTCCTGGATGGGGAAATTTGGCAAAAACTTGAAAATGACCCATCTGAAGCCAGAAAAGGAGGCCAGGATTTTAAGGAACTGTAGACTCCTGCTCGGTAAGGCCTCTCTTTTTCACTCACTCCAACATCAGTCCAGAGAAGAATTTAACACTTCACATTTTCACTTAAATTCTGAAGCTATTCAAGGCATGAAACGTCTGAAAACGTACAACTAATCTTTTAATGTACTGGTCTGGTGATATGTGCCAGTTATCACGCTAAAAGTATTCAGCAACTTCATATTTACAGCTGTGAGCTACTTATTGATATGTATATACATACAGAGAGAACTACACACAATTTACTACACATCAATTACCTACATTCACAGGGTACATTTTTCATAAACAAAGGTTAAACATTTTTAGTTATCGAAACATTGCCACCTTGAACATAAAGCAAACTTTTTTTTTTTCAGTTTGAAACAAGGTACTCTTTATTCAAACCTAGTTCTGAATCAAAAGCCTGTACTGAAAATAGTCCCCATCTCATTCCTGCCAAGTCTGTCTCAAAGGCGAGATGTCACTGGCATCTGAACTTCAACATGAAGCATGGTCTGCTCATAACCACGTACTGATTCCTCTGTCTCAAGTACTGCGTGTAAGAGTTCCTCCTGAGAACTGAGTGAAGAACTGCTTAGAAAAATTTATTCCTACGAAGAATTTTGAACCTCTGGACTAACATCTGGTGAGTTTGGGGATTTCAAAGCTTCAGCTTCTGCTTCTATTTCTGTAGCGTCAGAAACGGCACGTGCCAATTCACTAGCTGTTCCCAGGCTACAACGAAGGAAACCAGGTGTAGTGGGGCTGTTTCCTTTCAGTCCGTTACTGAAGATGGAGGAACTACAGCTTTGTGTGTGTGTGTGTGTGTGTGTGTGTGTGTGTTTTTTGGTTTCTTTTTAAAGGTGTCTCTCTAACGGGAGCTACTCACTGGAGAAGGCATTCACTTCCCCCTGCACGGCTGAGGTCTGTGGGACAGCTCCTAACAAAGTTCTTTGTTAGTGTTTGTAAGACTGGAGATGAGGTTTAATTGAGGGATTTGTGCTGAATGTTCTTTCGCTTTGAGTCTTAGTGCTGCAATGCTCGACGTTTTCCTTTCAACTGCTGCTGGATCAGTGAAGGCAGTAAGAGCAGGGTCTGATGGGGGTCCAGGAGCTTTCATTAGTACTGAAGCTGTTGTCATGAGAGGATTTAAAGCATTGAGAAACCTGTATTTGAAAAAAAGTCAATATTATCCAAATTAAGAATTGTTTTGGAGAACAAGTACTTACTGAGTTGCAGCTTCTCCCACCCAAAGTATCAGACAAAAACGTGCCAGAATTTCCAATTTCTTCCAAACGTACATTTTGTTTTCCAGAAACAAAATGTATTTTGCAGTATAATTTCTTGCCCTTAAAAAAAACCCAAAGACTCCACCCCACACAAAAACCCAAACACTTAACTAAAATAAATGAGGGATGATCAGACATGGCATGCAGATACCTAGAACAGCAATCACTTGCTGATCTCCTAACGCTAAATCCTTTCTAAGCAAACCTTGGATGCTGTAGATCAGCCTGTTCTGTGAAAGCAATAAACTACCTCATAAAAAGACCAATTTATGTGCCTGTTTATGCAGCCAATTTGTTCAGACAAGTTTACTCCATGTGAAAAGCAGCATCTGTCTGTTACATGGAACTACGATACAGGCTATAATTTCAGCGAGAATGCTGCTTTATTTTTAGTAACCCCCCCCCCCCCTCATTCTCTCCACACCTATTACATGTATATACACACACACTTCTTTCTTGTCTTACAAGGTATGCTAGAGCAGCATCATTTTGCTGATAAATTTCAGGTTGCTGGGCAAGAAAGCCCAGACAGCAGGTTCAGCTGAAATGAATTGCTGGAGTTGGAGGTGTCTGACTACAGTGAAAACCAGGAGGCTAGCTGCGGGCTTGTTCTCTGTGTTGAGAGCACAGCACCTGCCAGGGAAAGGGGCTGGCTTTTAGCAGGACATGTAAGAATCAGGAAGATCTCTCTCCTCTCAGTCTGTCTTGAGCTGTGTCACTCTTCTAGATGTAGCCAGGCTCCTGGTCTCCTGAGAAGAAATGTCTAATACCTTCATTGTGTCAAATCACCTGCAAGCCACGTCTTTCTGCAGTCACACCTTTCTGGTGTGTACGCTGTGTCAGGGAAGGGTGGAGCTGGAGCCATCTAGACTACAGCAATCTGTCTTTAGACTAGAGTTCTAGGAGACCCACATTGCAGTAAATGTGCACAGTAGTTATTCAAAGAGCAATTAAACGTTAAGTTTTTACTAGCACGACTTAAAACTAAATCTTGCTGTTCCTAATTGTGACCCTATGCAGAAACTAACCCCAATTCAGTCAACTTATTTCTCTCTGGGAGCACGTTTATTGAGATCATGTGAGCAGCATTTTTGAACAGTTTTGAGATTTAGAAAAAAATGTAATTCTATACCTTCCAAAATGTGGATTTAAAATAGGATTTCTGAAGAGAGAAGTCCAGGTAAGGCTGCTGAGGCCAAATGGCCCTAAGGTTGAAGGATTAAAGGCTGGAGACATGGATGGCACTGCCAATGTTGAAAGAGGCATTGACCTCCACGCGTGATCTAGGAGGGGAGAATGACTCAGTGGAACATCCAAAAATAGACCAAGTGGGTGCGTTAAGGAGATTCCTGGAACAGTCCCCAGAATTTCATTTTTTTCACGTTTCCTCCACTTTGCCCTTCTGTTTTGGAACCAGACCTTCAATAAGAAATTATAAAGGCATTAGCTGAACTTACTCTGCAGTTTGTCTTATCAGCTACTACTGCATGCAGCGATACAGGCGGCAAAATAGGTACTGTTAAACTAAAGCCCTCTTCTTTAATATTAAAGATCCATTCATAAATGCTTTAGTGGGTGTATTAAGGAATAAACTGGTTATAAATATTGTAAATTTGGCTACTTTCTAGCTGACTGAATAGCCCCGTCTGTTTTAAAGCCACTGTAATATATAAACCTATCACCTGAGAACTCATGATCAGCTATTAAAAATGATCATTCGTCCTTTCATAAGCTATTTATTGAAAATTAAATTGCAACAAAGCCATTCAAGAGGTGGCTATTTCTGTACAGATACCTCAGGAAGCACCTTCATCATGACCGTAGGAGTAACTAGGCCAAATACATGGTGTGTGCTTTTCATCTTGATAGCTGGACCATACATTTTTATACAGAGGATTCAAAGTAAAATGAGTACCTTTTGTTACCTACCATGAATGCAAGCAGCATATAGTCACATTAATCACTTTCATACATGAAAGTGATTAACTGAATTGCAGTGAAAGCCAGTACTAAACTAGAAAAATCTAGTACGCTGTATTAGAACAGGGAATCAAGCTGTTCCTAGAGGGGCTTTGGCTAGGATTCGGTTTGTGTAGCAAACTGCTGAGTATATTGCTTCTTCAAGCCTGACTAGTCATTATTTTAGCCCATTAAACATCCTTTAATGACTTTAGTCAATCCTATCTACAGATCAGAAAACTACCTCCTCACACTTTTATCCTTTAGCATTCACTCAGCAGAACCTTTCAGACCCAGAGTGGCAGCAGAGAGTGAAGAACATCAGCTCTGACACAAGGGAGAGAGGACCAAACCCAAGGATATTTAAAAATGGATGCTGCCGAGGTTGAACATTCAACATCTGAATGCACTCAGGTGTTCAGGTCTTCTAGCCCCCTCTGCACTGGAGACCACTGAAGGTGGATTCTGAGCTGGATCTGGATTTGGAAGAAAGGCATTAGCTGTGGCCTGTAACCTCATTCAGGAGTTTTGTACACAACTGCTGTTGAAATTCAGCGAGCCGCTTGCAAGCGCGTTCTGTGTACAATATTGGAAGGCACTAATCAGGATTCAGTAGAGAGTGGTAATACAAGGAACAAGAGGCACTGGAAAGACCAACTTCTGTCCTGTATAGAATTACGACTTCCTGAATTTTATTTCTGATTTAGGACAAAGGTAAGCTTCAGATACGAAGGTCTTTTACCATACAGTGTAGATAACTTCTTAATGAGAATCTAGCAAAGCCACTAAACCAAACTAAAATCATAAATTTAAATTGCAAAAATTCAAGTCTCCAAAACAATTACAACAGATGCCAAAAATAGTTACTCCTTCAGTTTTAGTATTTCTGACATAGTAAAATTCTGTAGACATCTGTATGATGGTAAAATCTTTGGATGCAAGAGTTTTGTGTTTCCGTGACTTTTTTTTTTAATAGTTGCTTTTTGTATCTGCAATTATATTTCAGTCAAAAATGTTTACAAAGAGTTTTAAATGTCTATTGTGTAATATCTATAAATCAGACTTGGGGAGTTCCCAGCTGCACCACTTGCTTTCGTGTCAGACGTGCCGTTTGCAGTGACGAGACTTACCTTCAGGTGCTTAAATAATGCTCAGTGTGTTTGGAAGGAAAGCCCTTCCTACACCAGGGTGCTGACACCCAAAGCAGGAGGCTGTAGCGTGCCACAGCCTTACTGTCCTGAGGTTGATGTTGTTCCCATAGATCTATGTGTCAGTAACAACTCACTCTTTCAAAGCACTCGCTATGGGGCTCTCGGGAGCCCGCTGAAGAATTCCTACTCTGGTCCCTTCATTGCATAGATTATCTTTACACTGGGAAGCTGCTGCCCTCCTGGAGGGGGGATTCGTACCCCTCTGATTATGTGTAACACAGAATAGTCTCGCTGTACAGGCAGTTGGCAGAGGGAGGTGGCGTGGGAAGAAAAGTCAGAACATCAAAGTTTTGAAATTGGTACTTAAAATTTTTGAGTGCTCTGACTCATTCTTTGGCCATTGCTCCAGCAGCCACAGGCTTTAAAGGATCAGATGTCTTACAAAGGACTATCTGAACCAGTAATCACCAGATGGCTATGCCTTCGTGACAATGAGGACTAGACACTTGCTCTGTATTAGTCCAAGACATACGTCTGGTAAGAAAAATGAACTCAAGTACTGGAATCAGATGAGTTTAAATCACTGTTAATCACTAATCCCAAATATTTGTAAGTGGATCTTAGCTGAGCTCTCACAGAAGACCACCAACTCCAAAGTGTTAGTGTTTTCTATAAAAGTAAAACCTAATTAAAAAAGTAGTGAACTGTCTTGCACTGCAGATACGCAGATAAAGCCTTTCCTAAGCAGGAAAAATGCTACAAAGGTATTAATTTCCTTACTAAATCTTAGCATTGTTCTTCAATCTGTTCTTCAGAAAGAAGCATAACACAAAATGGGCTGTCTGCTTTTCTGCCTTCTCTGTCCTAAAGCAAATCAGGACAAAA
Organism: Actenoides hombroni; assembly: GCA_024336885.1. Lineage (NCBI taxonomy): Eukaryota > Metazoa > Chordata > Aves > Coraciiformes > Alcedinidae > Actenoides > Actenoides hombroni. The sequence continues at coordinate 10,616,054 of WUAM01000395.1, forward strand.
GAAAAAAACCACCACCCTTTTTAACATTACAGGTAATTTGGGGTTTACGACCAAACTTATTCAGTCATCTCTCAGATTTGGTATTTAACAATCTGGAAGGAACTACCAGCATAGATAGATATCTAATAATCATCTTTGAAAAAAAAAAAGCTGTCTTTCAGTTCCTTACTGGTACAAACTCATCAATGCAAGTGATAAAAGGAGCAAAGGGATAACTCATACCTTACACTGATGTGACAAACAGCTTTCAAAATTTACTGTGCATATTACAGTCATTAACATTCAGATAGGTCATCTTGAACCTTTTGTTAAGCAGTTTTCCTTTGCTTCCAACAAAAGGCTTTAACTTTATTTTCAGACACATCTGAAGTGCCAAACTAAACACAACAGAAATTGCTATACCAGCGTTAAGATTTTTATGGTATGACTGTAATACCAGTGGTAAAATACTTTGGAAAAAATGCATTACTCAGTACTCAAAGATGAGTTTTAAACCATCAAGTCTGAATTGCATGCGAAATATTGCCCAGATTATTTTTGCAATTACTAGCACCACAGATCTGACAAAAGAGATTTGGGTCTTTTAAAAAGAAAATGGTGAGTGTGTAAAATTTGATAGCTTTCTTGCTGTAATTTTCTTTAAAACTGTATCCTATTTAATAGCTAACAAAGATAAAGAGACACACAGATGTGACTAACTGTATCAGGTTTCTGCTGTAGCTGAAGAGAGGATTGTAATCACAATATGACCAAGGTGCTTAGATCAGTTATATTTGTAAGTTATTATATGCAGTTTATGGTACAGAAATGCCCAAGTAATGTTTCACTCCTCACATTAAGAAAATAAAATATTCCCTTAACTTTTTCTTATTTTCCTCCCATCCTAACAATATGAATTATGAGAAGCTGAATGGCAACAACAGACGCAAATCCTGTTGAAGAGCATCCCTCAACGTGGCTTCATGTAATGAAAAGGTTTTGCAGACTCTGACTACCCCTTTTCCAAAGTAAGGAAGAATACAAAGATTCTTGCTACCATCTCCCTTCGTCTATGCAGGTAAATAACGGGAGTTGGGTGAGGGGAATCTCTTTGAAGTAATGCTGCAATGAAAATATGTTCATGGGCAATTTTTTTAATTATTATTATTTGTTTGTTTTCATATAAGACTCAAAATGCAAGAGTGAGGGACAATCTAGTGGCTGGTACCCACTTCAGCTGGTTGATGGATGGTTCTCCCCAGCGAAGCAGACCTCTATTTGAAAACACCGTGAAGTGAAGAAATAGCCTGATAGCAATTGGTAAGATTAGTTTCCTGGGTTTACACTTGAGTTAATAAAAAGATACCATTTTCCATGTCAGCTGGTTGAGCCAGGTACCATGGGAGAAGTGTGGAAGTCTTCATTTCACACAGGATGCCCCACAGAGCAACTATGAGCATGAGCACAAGAGGCAGGTATTTGGGAATTAAGATAGCTTGTTAGGTACAATCCATCCCAGTCTATACAGTAAGTGTTCCTGTGCTCGCTCTGCCCTCCAGGCCAAGCTGTCCCCCATTTACCCCAGGGCAAGGACATACACAGGCAGGGGCACGGTGCACTGAAGCTCACCCTAAGCAGACTGTGCTGTGTGCTCATGCCCAGACTTGTGTTAAGAGCTGACAAGGAGTAAGGAGGTGCAAGTAACAGTTCTCTGCTGCTCCCTCCAGCTACTGGGGATACATCAGCTTTGCTGTTTTGGTTGTTAATTCCTTTTTGACTCCATCAAACCTAAACATTTCCATTTCTCTTAGATGGGTCATTAGAAGAGTTCCTCTTTGCCATCTACCATTGCACCATTCCTTCACGGGTCAAATGGACTGCAGAGCAAGTACCTCACAAAGCGAATGTGGCAGTAACAGGTAAGTTAACAGCTTTTCAGCCATGTCCTTTCCACAGGTAGATGCTCTGTGTAATTGGCAGATATTGGGGTATTTCAGTGGCTAGAGGTTTTAGTGACCGTTGGTGGTAGGGGAAGGGAAGAGCACATAATTTACTCCAAGTCCACAAAAGAGAGATGAAAAGTGCATCGAGGTACTCTCAGATGAGTCGATTATAAAGTACCATTCAGATTTCTAAGGCCTTTTCTGGAGATTGTGCATATTAAAACAAAAAGCTAAAAATGGTACAGCTTCACGGACGTTAGCTAGTGCAAACTGCCGCCGAGCCGGTGAGCGGAGTAATGCCAACACAGGCACACCAGGATCTGGCATCAGCAGTAACAAAGCCACGCAGGAGTCAGCGGGGCTGTCGCACGGAGCAGCTGCCCCGGGCTCGGTCTCTGGCAAGTGTGCCCACACCCAGGGCTGTGCTGGAACAGTAGTTCGGGCACTATCTGAGAAGCAGCACACGCCAAATTTAGTACAATTGTCATTTTCAGCTTAAAAATACTGTGAAAGCCTTCACACCTTTTGAAACTTTTTTTTTTTTTTTTTAAATGAGGGATTTCTAGAATCTAATGATTCTGCTTTTTAAGAGGTATTGTTAAGTACGGGTAGTCAGGAAAAGCTACAAGGGTCATTTGTAGCTTCAGAAAACTGCAGGCTACCCGATGCTTAGTGTCTGTTTCTGTATGCTGAAGTTCTACCAGCATTGCTATTATTACAGCCCTGCTAGGCCATAGAATTCTCCCGGACAGTGCCCGATTGACACATCAACATCAAACTAGTCTTGGGTTTGTTTTCACCAGTCATTTAGAAGTAGGACTGCTTTACTGAGCTAAGTTAGAGAAAGAAAAGGGTGTCAGCTTCTCTGAACCCCAGGTAAATAACGGAGGATACTCCACAGAACCCCCTTATTTACTGTAAACCAACTGATTTTTATTTTTTTTAGTACTGTTTTCGTAATCTCAAAACTTAAGAGGTGGTATCTGCCTTTAGACCCGTGATGAAGGCAGCAAAGGTGAACGTGCAGTACAATCTGGGAACGTTCCTAAGATGCGGTCTTCCTATCGCTGCCAATTTCTCCGTTAAGAACTAACGGGAACGGACAGCACCCGCCACTCCCGGTCTCCTGCGTCCCCCCTTCCGCTATTAACTTCTCGCCCAGCCGAGGAAGGGGGATTTTCAAGGGCTGCTTTCAGCCCTCGACGAGGGGTTTGGAAACTCGCCCCCCAGCCCCGGGGAGGCCGCGGCGGGAGAGCGGGTCCCCGGGTACCGGCGGCTCTAGGGAGGAGGCAGCCCCGGCCGCGCCCAGGCACTCACCTGCACACGGGCTTCCGTCAGGTCCAGGCGCAGGGCCAGCTCCTCTCTGCGGGGCAGCACACCGTTAGCCGCTGCCTCGCCGGCGCCCGCCGCCCCGGCCCGGCCCCTCCGCCCGCCCCCTCCCGCCGG